>JBBPDJ010000019.1:10010952-10021832 GCA_037974625.1 Cucumis cinereus
TTAACCAAAATAATTAACATCCCAAAACAAATTAGATTCCAAAATAAATCCAACTCATTATTTTAAGATAATTAACCCAAAATTATCTCAAATTTTTGGGATGTTACAGTCTTTTTCTCTCTCTTTTGGCTTTTCCAGTCACCATTCTTTGATCTCTTGCACTGTTGGCTACTTCAGCTTATATGACATTTATCTTCTGTTCATTTTGATGCCTTTGATTTTGATTTCTTGCCCTTATTTTTAGTTGTGTGTCTGTGTTGGGGGCAGCTAAAAATAGATTTGTTACACCAGAAATTATAAGGTCTTTGGTTTTTGATCTGGCTCTGGCTGCTCAGGCGAGACATGGCCCTTTCTGGACAGATGTGCTAATTCCGTAAGAATGGGGTTGTATGATATTTCTTTTACATCATTTATTTATGTAGGTGGAAGATCAAGATTAGAAGGTTGCTGGTTTATACTACAAATTTAGAGTTCCTAATCACATTTTATTTCGTAGTACTCTTGGCAAAAGGTCCACCGTTACTGTAGTGGGCTGTCAATTTTTTTTTGAGATCTTTGGACATATCATCGGTCGATCTTTTATCATGGCATAGTTTCTGTGGTGGGATGTGTGTTTGAAAAGGGCTGGACATTTCATTTCAAGGCGATCTAGACAAAGGTAACTTGAAATGAGATGTGAAAAGCAATGCATGCCTGATGCCTCATTGAAGGCCAATACCATGATCGTGCTCATGAGGCAAAGATGGCAAGTTGCATGTGCCTCTTGTCATGGGTGTGTGCCTTGCTACACCTTAACCATAAGATATGGGTAAAGGAAAAAATTGTTGCTATATGTAGGCAATAATTCTTTCTTTCATTGTTTCCCTGACCTTTTACTCCTTATCAATCCTCTTGAGGACAACTATCTACTTGAGGCTCCACTGTTAGAATTTGAAAGACAAGTAGCAAACCTTTCTTCCATTCCCACGCTCTTAAAAGAGGTTGTCTTCTTGACAAATTTCATAATTCATTGGTTGGTGAATTTTCTTCTTTTTCTTCTTCTTCTTCTTCATTCTTTCTTTCTTTCCTTTTTTTTTTTAACTTTTCTTTAAAATTTATTATTTTAAATCTCGGATCTTCCTTTGGATCCAATTATGTGGTAAATAATGCATCTTCACTTGATTTGGAAGGAAAAGTACCTGGAAAAAGAATGAAGTTCTATTTCGCGGGTACTTCAGAGGAAAGATTACCAGTTGTGAAGTAAATATGCATTCTCACCTTTGCTTGATCTTCTTGATGTACAATTTGAGTGAGGCATAATTTTGGTCTTTTGAATATATGGGCCAGTTTATCCACCTTCAATAATCTCACAACGTTGACTTCCCTTGGTTGTTTTAAACACGTACGGTTATTATGGGTTCGTTTGGTGACGTCTCTCTTTCTTGTTTCTTATTTTTTAATAAAGAAACATAGAACTGCATTTGGTTACTTTAGTGTTTCTTATTACTTCTTCCTGTTTTATTGAACAGAAGAGAAAAAAAACATATTTGATAACCATTTTATGTTTGTGGTTTTCTCAAAATTCTAAATTAAGAAATAGAAGTTTTACATGAAAACAAAATTATGTAATTAAATATTGAAAACTATATGTTATATTTATTTCTAGATATTGCATTTGAGAAGTAAAAAAAAAAAAGACTAATGTTTTATTTATGTTTTGGAAAAAGTTATAAAGAAACAAAAAATATGCTTTTATAGAAAATCCTTCTGAAAAATGAGAGAAAAAAAAAAAAAAAGAAATACAAACCAAAAATTTGGAAAAAAGAAACAAGAAACTTTTCAAACAGGCTCCATGAAAGTCGATCTTATAGTATGATTGGTAGGTAGCGACTCTAGGATATTCTTTCTAAACAAGGATCTTTCTTCTATTAAATAGCATTTTGTGAGATCCTAATTTGGTGTAGGCAATTGAGTTGGTTTTCTTTAAGACGATTGTTCATCTTACCAGAGGTTTTTGGTTCTTTAGGATCTCTAGAGATAAGAGAACTTGGACTTTTTGAGTCCTTTAGCATACGTTCTTGAAAATGGTTTATTTTCTCTTACCTGGTCCCTCCTACTAATCGTCATCCTCACACACTTTTTGCTCAAAGTTCTAGAATGTGAAAAATTTTGAAAGTCAAATTTTTCTTATGGTGGTTGCCCTCTTAAGAACTATATGATGGTCTAGAAATCCTTCTCTTCTGTGCTTTGACCTCAATAGCATGTTCTTTGCAAACAAGCGTTTAAGGATCTGGACTACGTATTTGGAGGTCCTTTCTCCCAAATTTACTCACAAAGCTTGCATCTCCCTTCTTGATGAATTAGGGTTTGGTCCTCTCTATTTAGTAAACAAGCATTTTAAAATCAAGGCCAATGTTTTTTTGATGCTCTCTTTGAGTATTTTTGAATTAGATTAGGGCCCTTTATGGAACTCTTTTTCTTGAGTGTTTGGAAGGGGATGCCTCTTCTCATTCTCTTCTTTTGTGTATTTTCTACTTTTTGTGGTAATGAAATACTTTCTTTTATTGAAAAAACGAAAAGTAGGTGTCCTTTCTTTAGAATGGTTGCCACACTAATCTTTTCTTATTCTTGTATCAAGGATACTCTGTTTTAGTTGTTGTCTCGTCGTTACTGTGATTGATTAGTGTAAATTACTAATAAGAAAATATTATGATGAACTATAAGTTTTTGAAGACGTTTCTTGGAGCAAGGGTAGCTGAAATAAAAAGTCCCAGAAGTCAGTCAAGGAATTTTTTGGCTGCTTTGATAGCTTAGTATGACAAATTGATGGCCCTCAGTTTGAGGAGCCAGTTTTTTTTTTTTTCTGTTCCTATATGTTATATATTCTTATTGGGATGATTCTAGATGAGGTTACATCAAGGCAGAGAGCTTAAGAATGGTTTTTGAGTTTGGTGGTCCGTGGTTAGTGTAGAAATGACTCAATTTATTCCCTTGGTTTAAGAGAAAGAAAACTTTCTTGGAGTATTCATGAGGATACTAATTCAATTATCTCTGCTAAATACTTAGGGTAGTGGTTTAAACATGTTCCTTTTCGCAACTATAGTTTAAGTTCTCACATTTTATCCTTTGAATGGGATATATCCCTTTTCTGTAACGTTTCATATCATCAGTGAAATTGTTTCCTATTTATAGAAAAAAGGACCTCCTAGTGGATCCTGCAGTCTTCACTTCTTGAGAAACTCTTCCGTTGCACTCCAATCTAGCATCAAAGTAAGGGACAGAAAGTATTCAACCATAATATCCTCTTGTCGTTTCTAAATATCTGACTATTCACGCCCTCATCACCAAGTCTTCATGGTGTCTAGAAAAAGCCTTCTGTGAGATGAAGATATCCAGCAGCTGGCACCAGGGCCACTATAAATGAGTGCAACGTGAAAACAATTGGCGGTTTTTTTCTGTACCTTTCATAGAGAGTGAAAACTAGTTTGGATTGAGATAGCAGGATTGATTTTTTATTTGGACTTCATTGTTGGTATTAAGACCTCCAAAGACGAGCAACTGAAAGATTTCTTTACATTTCTTAGACCTGGAGTCCCAATATAACCAAAGAGAGATTGGAGGACTAGTTCCTCTTGGGTTAGACAAAACTATTGCACAAGAAATATAAGATTTGTAGATCAAACCATTTGTTTTAGCCATTCACCCAGAGGTGTAGTTCAGCTTTTTATCTAGTTTTTAACAACCTACCTTTCACGTTAATGTGTGTTCTGGTTCTGTAACTCCTTTCTGTAATCCTTTGGCTTGAGCTCTCTTCCATACAATGATCGAAGTATTTTTTATCCTATTCAATTAAGCCATGATTAAAAATTTAGACTTGATTCTTTGAATGGACATTTAGAGATATGGTTTCTGTCAATTTGCACTTTGAGTGATATTAAAAGGGATGTTGTTCATTTATCGTTTTCTTCTATCAGCTAATCAGTGTAAATTTGTGAACTTATGCTGTATGATTATGCTAACATCCTAGCTAGGTGACCTGTGATTTGAATCTATGACTCATTAAGATTTACCGCATGGGTTTATTGACTATTAGTCCAACCCATGTTTGTCTTATAGTGGCCTAATTCAGATGGTCTTGCTTCCTTCCCTCCTATTTTTCTCTCAAACTTCTTGGGGAGTATTTTCCCTCTTTATCCCTATATTTTGGCCTTGTGATATTTGCCTTTGGCTTTGAGTGAAACCCAAGCCTTATAAGTCACATCTTGCCTGTTTTTTGTTTTACTTCAATGCAATGCCGTCTCTTATAACATGACTTTAGTTGGTAAACAACTTGACCAGTCTTGGGTGATGGTTTTCTGGCTTCATAGTATCATTTATTCATATGGTTACCCTATTGTCTCTCTTGTGATTTATTATTTGCTTTATAAAAATATTAACTCACCCAAACCACTCTAGCTTTATCTAGATTCATTAGGGCTAGAGAAAAAGTCAGAGGGCTTACAGAATGAGTCCAACCTGTAGTGGCCACCAACTTAGAATTTAAAATTCTGAGTTTCTTTGTCAACCAAATATTGTAAGTGAGTAGTTATCTGGTGATATAGTTAAGGATGTGCTGAAGTTGGTAGACCTTATAAAAAATGAATAAAATATTTTCTTCAAGCATGCCAAGCCAAGTCAATTAAGTTTGGAATAATGAACTCAAGCTTTGATGTTGTGTTGCACTCTGTTTCTGTTGGTGATCTGGAAAAAATTCAAAAATTCAACGTATAAATTTGAGAAGTTAAGGGTTGATTCTTCTGAACAATATAAATTTTGTTATTCGTTTTACTCGATTGTGTTCTTTTGTCTCCCCCTTCATTTTGACCCCTTTTTGTTTGAAATGGTGTTTGTTTCTTATGGAAAAAGCCAAATTACACTATGGTTGAGGCTTGTTTAAAGTTTCAATCTGCATGGGGAAACAAATGTAGTCCAATATATTTTTATATGCAAATAATTCATGTATCGACTTCCAACCTTGCTGCTTGAAATTTAAATAATGGCTTGTGTTAGACGGTATGGAAAGTTTGAATATAGGATCAAATTTATTAGAGCACTTAGTTATTATGACCCGCTAAAATTGCTGATATTAAGAAATTTTTGCCTGTGGTAGATGATTAAGTTTTGCTAAGTATATTTATGACTTGAGGAGAAATTTATCTGATCATTCAAACGCATTCTCGTGTCGCTGGAAACTTCGTTTTCTTCGATTTGCATTTTTTCACTGGTTACCAGTTAGCATGTTGCTTTTCAGGGGAAGGTTGCTGATCATATTTTGTTAGCTTGTGTAATATTTGGAATTAGCTTACTGTTTAAGGTTATATGAGAAATTTTCTCCTTTCATTGTATGATTTTGTAGGGAGATGATCCAACACCGGCCTTACACCCAAAAGGTGGACCTGTATAGCTTTGGTATTGTTCTGTGGGAGCTCATAACTGGAATGCTTCCATTCCAGAACATGACAGCTGTTCAGGCCGCCTTTGCAGTTGTAAACAAGGGAGTCCGTCCTATCATTCCCAATGATTGCTTACCTGTTTTGAGCGACATCATGACCCGGTGCTGGGATCCCAATCCTGATGTTAGGCCATCATTCACTGAAGTCGTCAGAATGCTTGAGAATGCACAAACTGAGATCATGACGACGGTTCGTAAGGCTCGTTTCAGGTGTTGCATTACGCAGCCAATGACAACAGACTGATATTATGTTATAAAAAAAAAGAAAAAGAAAAAAACTGAACACATTGAAAATGTTAAGGTCAATAAGGAAAGAGAGACAGATGAAGAAGAAAGTGGAAAAAGAAGAGGCAGATGCAAATAGAAGGTGATTTGTTGGAGTGCTTATCTTTGTGTATTTATCCTATCAGATTTTAATTTATCTTTTCAGACACACAGAAAGGAACAAAAAAACACTAAAAAAAAAAGTTATGATGAAACCTTTGGACCTTCTTGGTTTTGAGTTCGTATTTTACTGAATTCCTGTTGGCGACTTAACCATTAAAGAGGAGATTTGACGTGTATGTATACAACTTTGCTTGCTTTATGCTTAAATTAACTGTTTGTTTTTTTCTTTTTAAAATCTATTTTTAATGGATGTCAAAGAAATCTTAAACCTGCATTCCCTCAAAACTTCATTAAATCTTGTCCAAGTCTTTTGGCAGCAACCAGTTGGAATCTTCTGTTCTTGCAGTGTGGATGGTGGTAGATATGAAGGGAGTAGGGGCTGTTTTGTTTCTCGTTGTGCGAACGGTCGATTTCTATGGTGATAAATTGATGGCAACTTTGAATGTGCAAGTGCTTTGTGCTAGTGCAGGGAGGGAAAGTGGGGTATGGATTGAAGCTATTTATGAGATGTAACGAATGAAATGATGATAATATTACAACTTTGGCATCTAAAATACCAGTTCAAACATATGCTATCCTTTGTAATACAAGGACGGTATTTTGGATCAAATTCACAAGATATCAAAATATTACAACAGGCATATTGTTTGTGGATGTCAGTGGTAAGCAAGATTCAACTCATTGACTTTTCCTATTTAGTGCTATGCATACTTGGACTTAACTTCACGAATCTAAGCAACGGTATTTTGTTGCACTCCTCTCTTCATATAGTGGCACACAATACTAACATATGTATCTCTACCTCTAATTTTTGTTGATTGAAAACTTAGCCCTCCAATGCTTGCAAGTGGTTGGATTAGGGTTTAATACAACCTAGAAACTAAGATCCGTCTAGCTCGTTTGGAGTATTTTCACATGACAGAGATTCTGCTTCCTCATGAAATTAGTTGAGATTTAATTGGACCTTGACTTGACCCAATCTTTTGGAACTTTAAAAAGTCTACGTGGTGTCTAATCATCTCATAAAAATATTTTCCTATGACTCCGTTGTTTTTTAACAATATAAAGACCAAAATAGTATTTAAACCATTCTTTTATGTGTGACGTGATCTGAAAGTTATATTAACATGCTGGCAGAAGAGAATCGAACTAAAACACCTTAAATTTCATGAATTTTGAGAATTAAGCATGTTGGAAAAATCGAGGAAAAATAGAAATTATGAATATTTACCTTTGTAGTTCAAAATTCTTGCTTTATACTGGATGATTTTGAATGAAATCAAGTTGTAGACAACTACAAGAGTCTTCTCTACTATCCTCTAGGCTTAGAACTTGATTGTGAGATCAAATTGGTGACTAATTTTATGAGTTTTTGAGAGAAATATGTTTATGAACACTTGATAATTTTCACAAAAAATCATCAAGATTCATCATCATTTTAACACAATCAAATTGTGTATTTTATAGCCAAATCACATGCAAACTAACAATTGATATTTTATTTGACTATGTTTAAGTGGGATTAGTCTTTGAAGGAGAAGAATGCAACTCATCAAAGCCAGTAGCTTATTCACAATACGCCAATCTCCTTGGATAAATCCACTAACTCCAACAAAGTCAACAATTGACTCTTGATTTTTTTTTAAATTCCAAAATTCCAAAAACTTAAATATTTAATTAAATAATTATACATTTAATCTAATTAATTTTTAATTAATTTAATTATAATAATAAAATAATATATAATTGATTAAACTATTTAATTAATTTAATATTATATGATCATTTACCTTCATTAATTTTGGTCAATCCAATTGACCTAATTCGAATCTCTATTTGAATTTTCAATATTTAAATCTTATTTAAATATCATTTCTCTCTTTATTTGTAATTGTTAATTATATCGAATATTATTAACGATTTATTTTCTCAAGTCATTTGAATAATTCAAATTTTTGATCACTTTGTTCTCAGTTTAAATCCATAACGAGCTAATGGACCTACAGATCATGAGCTCCAACGATTCACGATTAACTAACTAAACTCTTTAACCAAGTTAATGAATATTCATTAACTAATCGGGAGTGTCCACTATAGCTCGTAGTTGTACTCTCCTCACTATAGATATATTTTGTGTCCACCTGATATAACCATAATTAGTAAGTCGATCGTTTATAGTTCGTTTTTAATTTTGGTTGGGTCAATTTACCGTTTTACCCCTGAGATTACATCTTGGTCCTTAAACCTCAGATGATCCTCTAATGAACAATTGGTTTAAGGTCTAACCTATAAATTGAAACTTTCTCGGGCCAATGAGAGAGCAGGCCCCTTAGTTCAAGACCTGGAGTCAACACTGAAGGGAACAACCTATCTACTAACCCTAAAAGTGGGCAGGAGTAATTTTCGTCTTGCACCTTACGTCTCCAGCTATTCACCCGGTCTTACCTGAAATGGTAGGTCTATTGGACTAGTGCTGATGAATTGCCCTCACCTATGCATATCTAAGGATAATCCCATGTAAACAGGAGTTCATAGTTAGCTCAGGACTAAGGTCGAGTTACCTAGATCATCTATAATCGAAATAGTCAAATTTAATCAATTAACGGTGTGATAACGTAAAAGTGGCTATTTTATGGTCCGGTCTTATACAAACTCATTGCATAGGATGTCCCCATCCGCATGTCTCTACATGAGCGTCTTGGAATCACTCAAACTCGGAGTAACAATTTTAATTCAAATCTTATTTAAATTAAATATCTTAATTATCTGGATCTCATCCAAACAATTTAATTATTTGAATCATATTTAAACAATTCAATTCTCTAATTATCTGTTTTATTCAAACCTTATTTAAATTAAATAATTTATTTATTTATATGGATCTTATCCAAAATAATTATTAACTATTTGAATTATATTCAAATAAAAAAATCTCCATATTACAAAGTTAGAATTAGAATCTTATTCCAATAATTTTTATAATAAATCATGTAATTAATTGTATCTAATACAATTAATATTTTTCCTCATAAATTTGAACATTTCAAATTTTCTTTCAATCATAAATTGATTCTTGTTAGTTCGTGGTGAGCTAGCAAGGAGACCTTGCGAACCCTACAGATTATAAGTTCCAATGATCCATAATTGAACTACTATGCACTATAGGACAAGTTGTGTTCATAGATATAATCAGTATAAACAAGTTGATCCTACACGAGTTGTTCATAATTGTAGATGGTTAAATGTTCGCTTTACCCTATAACTACCTATTTTTCTTAAGTACCACTAATGCCTCTATTGAATAATGTGTTTATAGTCCAACCATAAACTAAGTTTCCTTGGGCCAGTAAAATGGTGGAACCCCTTGTTCAAGATTCAAAATCAGCACTTAAGAGAACTACTTATCTACTTACCCTGTGTGCGAAGGAGTGAATTCCATACTGTGAAGTTATGTTTCAAGCTCCCCATTTAGCCAAGTCTCCAAAATGGTAGGCTTATAGAGTCCGCAACTCGAGCAACTCTCACCCATGTAAATCAAAGAACTGACCTCACTAGCAAGAGTTTATAAATCACTTAGGATTAAGATCGAGTCGCACATGATCATCCTGTGAAATATTAATCTCATCAATTAATAGATTTACAAGGATGGATTAGGTATTTTATGGTATGGTCTTATATAAACTCTTTGTATAGGATACCTCCACTCACGTGTCTCCACACGACAGTTTGGATCAAATCATTTGTAACTATTACAAAGTTTATTGTATCCATAGTGTCATTAGAATAAGGCACCCAACCTTATCAATATACTATAAACCTCAAGTTAGATTATTTCTTGAACATGGTTCACCTTGTGTGTCAACTACATTGTAACATCCCAAATTTTTAAGGTAATTTGTAATTTTGGGATGTTAATTTTGGGTTTAATTTTTGTTGGGTTGATTTTAATTGTGGTTGGGAAAGGAGAAAGGTGGTTTTAAAAAAGATAGAGGAAATTGGTTTTAATTAGGAAAGAGAATGTTGGATATTATTTTGGAAATAAATAAAATAAAATAAGTTATAATAATATTAATTATGTTATTATTTTTATTTTATTTAAATGTACGTTGGGATTAGGGCAACTCATCTTCCCCAATCTTCCTCATCTTGCAAAAACCCTAATTTCAAAACCCTAGTCGCCGCCCTAGCCGCCGCCGGCAGCTTCTCTGTCGCTGCCGCCGCCCCACGCCGCGCACGTTCCGCCACGCCAAGTCGCCGTTGCCGTCAGCTCCACGCCCAGCCGCTCCATCTCTAACCACGAGCCCAGCCGCCCAACTCCATCCGCGACACTAGCCGCCCAGCTCCGTCTGCCTCGCCGCGCCTCACGCAGAGCCCTCGCAGCAGTCGTCGTGTGTCCCAGCCACGTCAGCCGAAGCCTCGCCCAGCCGTCCTCCTTGCGCGAGCCGAATCCCATCGCCAAGCCGCTCCACGCTCGGATCTACGACGCCAGATCCGTTCGTCCGCACGCCAGTTCGAGCCGCACAGCGCCGCACCAGCCGTCTTCTCCCCGCGCGCCACCAGATCTGGTAAGCCGACGCTGTCCGTCGCGTTTTCTCCGTCGACGCGCCAGTCGAGCTTCATCACCCAAGCCGCATGCCGTCTGAGAGCCGATCTCCACCTGCGCTGCCCAGATCTGTCCATGACAGCCAGATCTGCAAGCCACGTCAACTGCAACATGCGCCGCGCCAGATCTGCTTCTCCCGAGTCGAGCCGCCGAGCCGAGCCGCCAAGTGGAGCCGCTGAGCAGAGTTGTGTTCTGTCACTTCCTGTCTCCGCTGCCACTGCTCGTTGTTGGTTTGTTGGGTCATTTTGGAGCTAATTCGATCAACAGAATCTCGGTAACTTGTAGTAAGGATTACTCCTACCGAATCTACGCTTTTGACGTATAAGGTGTAAGATGGTTTTCTGTGCCTGTTTAAAGTGTTGGGATTTGATTTATCTGGCTTATAAATCTGTTTGGTTTCTGCATGATTTGTGTTACAGT
>JBBPDJ010000019.1:10030790-10041726 GCA_037974625.1 Cucumis cinereus
AGAAGCCAAACAAGTTAAGTCCTCAAGATCAACGTTGATGCCAATTATAGAAGATTTTGAAGCGTTGATGGACAGACCCGCTCCCATAAGAAAAAAATTAATGATTGACCAAGTAGTGTCAGTGTTGCCATCCTCCCAATTGGAAAAAATTAAAGTATCATCAGCATACTGAAGGATATTAAGATCCACAGGAGCATTATTAGTAATCACTTGAATAACATTTTGAGGGCCAACTTCATTAATCACATCCTTCAACAAATTTGCAGTAAAATACTTATCTTTGAACTCACCTGAGCAATCCCCCGCTTTTAAAAACATTAGTTTACACCATAAAATTTATCAAAGGTCTCCTTTGTGAGTCACTCCAGCCATCACTCACAATACTTACGCCATTTGCCTTCCATGTATCTTTAACGGGCTGAATAATCTTTCAATATTTGCCTTTTCCCGATGAAGAAAAGTTGTTCCCAACAAATTATATCCAAGAGGCAAATATCCAGACAATAAATTATTTGCAGCGTAAGTGTATGAGTTTATATAGTATGGATTTCTTCGTAATGAAAAGACAATTCTGAAGAATAAAACATCCGTGCAATAAGTAAATATAATTGGTCCCTTGATGCCATATTAAATGATCTTTCTATTGCACTTGGAGCAGTTTTCCTTTTCTTTTGCTCAAAGGTAGAAGGAGAGGGATGTCTACTCCCACTAATTCTACCAAAAGCTACAAACGGAGGTGGTAAAGGAATGTCTCTAGGAGTCTTTTTAGCCATATGATCTTTACCTTCACTTTCCAATTTTTGCATGTCGGCCTATCTTGAGTGGTAACTTTACTACACACTCCAATTCCATAACCACCTAAGCCGAAGGAATGAGCTCTAACCTTTGTATAAGAACGATTTTTTGAATAATGACAAAAGTTACATTGCCAAGAAATATTTCCACTTTGCTCATTCAATCTTTGATTCTTGGTCACGTATTGCCAAAATGGTTTTGAATCATCTTCAACACTAGAGGATGTGGATGTACTTGCTACTCAACGAATCGTAGATGATTGACTACTATTGCTAAATGTAGATGAGGAGGAAGATGCCATCTAGCATAAAAAAATTGAATGGATTGGTTAAAAACACAACCTATTGTTTTTCAGCCCTTACTTTAAAGAAAAAATCCCCTAATTAAAAGAACTAGAAATGAAAATGAGAATAAAAGAGAACCAAAATGTCTAGTGGAAAAAAAAAAACCTCAAAAGGGGCTGGAACTAAAACTTAGGGTTTTATTTTCTTTTAAATTTCTTTTATTAATATCAAATTAATTAAAAAAAAAGCTCCATGTGTTCTCATGTGTCGGTGTTGGACACGTGTCCGACATGGACACTCCATCCAAATGAAGTGTCTGTGCTTCAGAGCTGGGTAGTTACTTTAGGAAGCCACTATTTTTCAGCAAGTTCTCTTTTATTTTACCTTAAGTGTTTTAATTGCCTTCATCCTAGAAAAGCATGTTTTCTATGGATTAAAAGGCTGATTTGTAGTCTTTAAATAGGAGTCCCTAGGTTGTAATTAGGTATTATTCAAATAAAGATTCATTCAAGATTTCTCCAAGATTTTGTTTTACACTAAGACGTTCCAAGGCGAGGGTTATGACCAATGAGAAGACCAAGGAACCACATAGATCATTAAACAGCAAACAAATCTTAGGCTTTCTGGTCCAACGCATGTTTTGCAATGAATTAGTCTCTCATACGTGCCAAGATCATAATGAAAATATAGGACTAGGATGTTTAACTTCTCTATAAAATCAATTTTCAGTATTTCCTTCTCATTAACACACTTTAGTTTCTCCTCCAAAGAAAAAAATTAAGATGCAAAAACTTACGCTCTATGCCGTAATTCCCACCATAGCTCTTCATCAGAAAGAGGAGGAGACTTTCCAATTTCCATCTCAAGTTTGAATCTTTCTTTCTCAATTTTCAGTTCCTCAACCATCTCGAGCTTCTGGTTTCTTCTCACATCGAGCATCTCAGCTGCCAGTGGCACTTTCTTGACATACCTGTTAGAATGTAGGAACATTACAGAAGTTGACAGAGATAATTTAGAGATTGAGAACCCTTACCAAAGGGAATCTTTAAAAATGATTTCAACGTGAACTTAAAAACCTACTGATAGAAATTTTTACGAGATTAATTGCCACAAAACTATTGAAGAATCTAAAATACCAAATTTTATGCTTTGAGCATAACTATAGTCTTTTTTTCCTTTCATTGTAATCCAATTATAACTTTCAATTTCAATTATAGCAATGAATAAATAGCAGCGCTAAAAGAAACACAATTCTTTTTTTTTTTTCAAAAAAGAAAAAAAAATTGATTCAAAAGTGCTCTTTTATATGCATATATACATACGAAAGGATTCAAAAGAATGTTTGGAAAAGTAAAAAGCATGGGGTATGGTGGTCAAGCTCATCAGTCATCAAGTGTATTGTTTGCCAATGGCCACGTGCTAGATACATCATTTTTCATCGTACAATGAAGTGAAGTAAAAAGTTCATGCATCATTTGATAACATCTCTTATTTTTAGGCAGAACATGTCATAATGTAAAACTACTCATCTATTACCTATCAAGAAAGGGCATGAGAACATAATCATGAACCACGAAATCCAATGCCCAAGGTACAATTATTAAAACTGTGAGAAATTTTGCCTGCAAAGATGAAAATGAAAAGAGCTCAGAATAGGAGTGGTTTTATTCTGAAAACAATGTGAAAACCAATAATTTCAAAGATCAAGGCAGTTCCCTGTTCAGTTGTATATTTGAAAGAGATCCAATCAGATGAAATGTATGATCACTGATCCGTGAGAGACTAATCTTCTCAAAAAGTTTTGAACATATTGTTATAGAAGATTTGAACACACCGTAAAAGAGCAAAATATGCCTCCTATTTATATCTAGTAGAAAACTGATGCATTCTTTACAAATATGCTCCTTGAATTCTCATGCCTAAAAAAGTATATATGGAGACTGAAAGAGAAATGAGCGGGTTTGTTTTATTTTATATTTACTTTATTTTATCCTTTTCTTTTAAATATGTTATATGCAAATGATTTGTAGGCCAGTATGCTATGTGGGGGTGATCTAGTGGCTGGACAAAATTTTGTGGATCGGTAGGTGGTCTTTCTCAAGAGTAGGATGGTGTCAAAAAACAAGCACCCAAATAGTTTTCTAAACTCCAACCAGACCACCTGATTTTGTCTTGGCCAAAACCCACACCAAACTGTTTATCTTGTCCCCATCTCCCAATCAACAGTCCCCTTCTCAGCCCACGATCCCAAATTTGTTACTGGGGCATCTAAAAGCCAGCTATAGAAGCATTATTTCTAAGAGAAACGGAGTACAAACCAGAAAAGCACTAGCCAAGAGGCTTTTTCCCATGAAATTATATAAAACAAAGATTGGGACAGAGCTTACATATACTTTTATCACAGAGATTTTGGGTTTATTGAGTTTCATTTGTCTAACCCCATCTCCGGGCCTTAGGTAAATTGTTATCTGGGAAGTGAGAACCACGAGGGAATGTTACTAGGTGATAGACATAGGTCACACCACACGAGGGAATGTGAACCAGCACTATAAAGTCTGTATCTTCCAACCTCATAATGCAAGTCAATTTAAACTCTTGATTTTTTTCCTTTTTTACATCCAGTAAGACCTGACTAAGAAGAAATAGACCCCTTCTGCTGATATGGCCCAACTTTAGTATTTTGCTGACAATCTCTATTCCATAAACACAAATACTTCTTCAGCCGTCAAGAAGCCTAATAGAGAAATTGTCTTTACTACCTAAAGATTGAAGACATTGGGCAAATGAAATGCCACCTAAGATGGTGCCAGAGGAATCTATACAGTAGCAAGGTCAAGATCAAGGAAAAAATGGGTTATGCAAATACAACAGAGAATCAGCTTACATAAATTATTTCTCACGAACCAGTAGAAGTAATTACTTAAGGTGGCAAAATAAATGAACTTTCCCAGAAATGAAAGGGAAAGGTGAGACTCTTTCAGTGTGGAGGAACCATGGCAGTGAGCAAGGGTTTTAGTAGGGGTTTTGGGGTGTACGGAAGGGTGTGAAGAAATTGAGTGGGAGCAAGGAGAGGATAGCTCAGCTCTGGGATTTCTTATTTGCTTAATGTTTCTAAGTTTGTTGCTAATCAATTTACATTGTAATTGAGAAAATTGCTTTAATTTTTCCGTGAAGCACATCTATAGATATATATAAGGACAGGGCAGCCTTACCCTGTATTTTTTCGGAATTCTTGTATTGTTGGGTTTACGGTGTGCAGGTGAAGGGGAAACCTAACATCTTCCAGCACTGAAATTTAAGTTGTTACACACCCAAATATGCCAATTAGGATGCTGAAAACTTTACGGCGATAGCAAGGACAATTAAATGAACTCTGTCGAGCAGATGTAAACCAAAATTACATTTTCTACAACACAGCAAAGCAAAAGAAGACGGTGATGCTGAAACAAATGAGCCAAGACAAAAGGGTTTTTGCTTTATGGCTATCCATCACGGCAGTATGTACATCTTTGACGATATTTCAGAAGCTAATATTGAGTAGGTTGATGTCACATTTCCTAAATAATAATAAGAGTTGAACTCTTACCGGTATCATGCAGATGTATGGCATAAGTTAGTAGCACAAAATCTCAATAGAGTAGTAAACTAAGTTGATTGTGAATGATATTAATACTAGTAAGAACCTGTCCATTTAAGGTTATATAACATTAAATACATGAGCTTACCGAATTTAAGGAGGCATACTGGAATACACGGTCTTCATAGAGCATGTCATCCTCTTCCTTCCCAAGAACCAAATCTCTAACAGACTCAACAAATCCCTTCTCAGGAACTAAATCACTAGCATCAGACGATTCTTCATTCAATTCCCCAAGACCATTATCCCAATCTTGACTCCACGAAGTTCGAGCATGATTTGTGTCATCATAAAGCCAATCAGTCCACCTCTGCCCTTGTTCATTCCTCACATCTTCCTGTGCTTCCTTCAACTCTATAATAGCTTCAGCTCTCTTCTTCCACGCCTCAAATTTTTCATCATCAGACAAATCTTCATCACTCGCAATAGTCTCCAACTCATCCTCCAACATCCCATCATCCTTCAAACCCAGCCAATTTCCATCATCATCAAAGAAAAACCTCTGCCACCAACTCCTTTTCCTCGAATACCCATTTTTCTTAGCATTAAGAACATGCCGATAAAACCCTTTTCCCTTACGACCCAAAACAGAAAATTTATGAAATGAATTGCAGGAAGGAAAATTAGAAACAGAAGATACCTTGGTGCAGTTAAGAAAGATAAAGTGGTGAGGTAATAGCATTGAAGTGCTCATCAAGAACATGAGGATAAACCCACATTTTGGGGGTTTACAAAACAGATAAATGCAGGGTAATTCAGAAGAAATGAGAGAAATGAAAGAAAGAATTGTTGTAATGTATATAGATCATGTTATTGAACATGAAAAAGAAAAAGGTAAGAATTGAATGAGATCAAAATTCAAAAAGGAATTGAAGTCGGCATTGTTGAGAGAGAAAGAAACAAAAAAAAAGAAAGGAAGAAATGGAAAGTTCTTCCCTCTCGTGAATGGGGTTGGAGTTGGAGCGAAGCTGTGGAGAATGGTGAGTGTGAGAATCAGATGGTGAGGATAACGGTAGTGTACACGTAGCTACACATAATTCCACAATTACGTAATTAACCACTCTCCTTTCGAAGAAATTTAAAAAAAAAAAAAAATGAAACTTATTTTCATTTGTCAGTTAGTTATTATTATTTTATACAATTAAAATTCATTAAAAACTAGAAACTAATTGGGTTCTTTTACGGATGGCCCCTTTACAGGGGTCTAAATAAAAAATGGTTCAATTTTCTAAACTCAATGAAATATGACATTCTGATTGTCTTAGCACCGTGCGAAGTTGTCGATTTATTCTTAAGTTCAGTCTGCGTGTCTAAGGACCACTCGTTACACGCTTCACGTCTACTCGATACTCGATGCTCATTACATGCTTCACGTACACACGATCCTCGATGCTCGTTACACGTTTAATGTCTACTCGATCCCCGATGCTCGTCACACGCTCTCTCGTTCCACAAGTTAACGAAAAAATAGATGCATTTTTTAACTACTTGATACACGATGTACTCGATGCTCGTTACAATTTTGCTCGCTACATGATACTCGATTCCATTTGGGTTTAAAAATTGAATCTTTAATTAAAAAGTTCACTTTTGTGCTCTCTTAACATTTACTCTTCTCGTTTCGAAAATTCTTGTGCTCTCTGGTTTTATCCTCCTCAACTCATTCATCATTTTCTTGCGATTCATCATACTTATTGACGTCTCTCCTACTTGCAAAAGGTAACAATCATTATGAAGCACATGCATGTTAGAAGTTACTTGATACTCAGTCTTACTTTAAGCATATTCATATCGTTTTTTTATCCCATTGCAGAGTTTGAAATAGAAACTACATTTCGTTTTGTTGCCTTCCTTTTTTAGTATGAAGGACTAGGATTTAATGTTAACAAACACCAACCATAGTGTTATGCTTACGAACACTGACCATAGCATCAAGCATCGGTGTCTAGTATATGATGTCGTGTAGCGAGTCTACGAGGATCGAGTACCATGTTCGAGTAGCGTGCAACGAGAATTTATCAGTGGCTAATTATTATTATTTTTTTTTTTATTTTGTTTCCTGTGCAAGCTACTAGTTTGTCTTTTCACATCACAATGACCAATAAGATAGTGAAGGAGAAGCATATACCTACCAAACTTAATCTCTTAAAAAGATGGTATTCGGCCGCTTCGTCGATATGGATGTAATATTCAACAATCTACTTGTACATTACATCCTACTACGGGAAGTAAAAAACATCATGAAGGATGGCATGACTTTTGATTTGAATGGCACAATTATGACGTTAGGAAAGAACGATTTCTTACTAGTTAAGGGGTTGTGGCCGACACCTAATCCAGAAAGAACTTCAAGAGCTGAATTTGAAATGTAAACAAAAATTGGATAATAAAACGGCTGAGTCGCAGATCACATTTTCTTTAAAAAGTTTCACGACTCTGCTCGAAGTGCAAACAGTTTGGCATTGTCACGTTGTCTCCAGGATAAAAAAGTCAGAGACTCGATCAAAACTGCACCGAAACCGATAGAAAAACCAACACAATTGAAAGACTTGCTTGAAAACTAAAACAAAGAAATATTTAATTGAAGAGAAATTTGTGAGAGATGGGAGGAGAGGACTCTTGGATTTGATGATTGAAATGAGAAGAGGGGGAGAGTCTATGTAGGATTCAAAGGGGCTTCCACTTTGCTTTTTACATAATGTGGGACAATTTTTTATCAACAATATTTCCACTTTGCTTTCTAAGCAATGTGAAACAATTTTTCATCAACAATTTCCTACTTGAATTTTTTTTACTAATAGCCCCCAACTTGAAAATTTTTAAAAACATTTTCATCGAGCAGTGTCAATCTATATAATACTGTGCATATGCAAAGGTGTCTGTCGACTTGAACCTTTACGTAGTGAAGATGATTTAGACTATGAAAGAGTAACTCCCGTGTCACCTATATGAACACATTGATCATTGTGTTTGTATCAAATACACGGTGATTATCCTATCAGTAGAGAAATGGTGGCATGAGGACATAGATTCACGATGTCTACTGATCAGAAGGCTTTGCGACGCATCCTTGGAAAGAGTGAAATTCCTCCAGGGGTGCAAAAAAGGGTAACCAAGCTAATGGGATATGACTTTGAAATATTTATAGATCCAGGCTGGAAAATGAAACGACGAATGTTATCTCTCATGTTCCAGATGAGGCTCAACTAAACGTGAACATGATATCCTCAGTTTTAGATGTAAATGTGATTGAGAAAGAGATTCAAGTTGATTCCAAGCTAAAAGAAATTTATGATCGCGTGATTCAAGACCCCGAAGGAACCCCCGATACACTATTAGGCAAGACATATTACTGTATAAGGGCAAGCTAGTTCTCCCAAATAACTCTAGTTTGATTCCAACCATCCTTCACACGTTTCATGATTTAGTAACAAGAGGCATACAACACATTTACGTTCTTATAAACGTATTGTGGCATAATTGTTTTGGAAAGGCATATGGAACAATATTAGAAAATATGTGTATAATTGTGCTATTTGTCAACGGAACAAAGTCCGAGCTCTGTCACCAGTTGGATTGTTACAACCTTTACCTATTATGAATCGCATCTGAGAAGACATCTCCATGGACTTCGTAAAGGGATTACCTCCAAAAGCACAATAATAAAAAAAATGTTCATGTGGTTCAATGGCATAAGGGCACACTTGGATTCTTCAGATATTTTGGATTCGAATTCTATTACTCAAATTTAAGTAAGTATGCCCATTTCCTCCCTCTCGAACACCCTTTTCAACCAAGACCGTGGCCATGATGTCTAATCGCGATAGAGTGTTTCTGAGCCACTTTTGAAGATGGTTATTGAAGGGATGAGAGCCATTGCGCAACGGAAGATTTAACAGAATTATTACTCAAATTTAATTGGGGAAATAAAATACCAATACATTGAAAATAATTACAGAAACAATTTATGTAAAATATTAAGGCTAAGCATGCATATAGAAAAATAAATAAAATTTCAGAGAAAAAACTGAAACTTACTTTCGTTGTCGACTCTGAATTTACAAAACACCAAATGTGTGAGGCCACCACCACTTACAACCTTTCATATCATAAGAGTATATGAGGTTTGGTTTGTAGACACCTTTTTGGGACTTGGGAACTTTTTGGAGAGAAAAAGGAAAGAGGAACTTTTTTTTTTTTTATCTTGTGTTTTTATTAAAACATCGATGAGACTTATTTATAACCTTCTTTTGTTGTAGAACAAGAAAATGAGGTTAGAGAAAATTGTGGGATCACGTAGGTGAATCTCAACGTTTTCCACGGTTATTTAATTTCAATCACATCAAAATTAAATCAACAATTAATTAAATCATATTTAATTAATATTTCATGAATCTTTCTCATCTTTTAGTTTTAATTTAATTAAATCAAATTTAATTAAACTAAACTATTAATTAATTCTACAATTAATTAATTACTAAATTAAATATCTTATATTTAATTTAATTCTAATTTGAATCATATCCAAATATAATATTCTCTCATAACCTTTAGTTTTAATTTAATTAAATCAAATTTAATTAAACCAAACTATTAGTTAATACTATAATTAATTAATTACTAAATTAAATATCTTTAATTTAATTCTAATTTGAATTATATTCAAATATAATATTCTCTCATTAAAATAATATTTGAATTTAATCTATAGTTTTAATATGAATCTAATTCACATTAAAATAATATTTGAACTTATTCAAATATTTTAATCTCTCGTAACCTAATTTTGAATCACATCCAAAATAAAATTATATTATAAAATTTAATTAAGATATAAACTTTATATTATAATGTATCACCATACATTATATTAATTCTCTAAGTCAATTTGAACATTTTAAATTATATCTAAGATATATTAACATCATTATCTTTTACGAGCTAGGAAGGGGACCTACAGATCAGAAGCTACAACGACATGAGATTAATTAGCTAAACTCATTAACCACATTAATCAATATTCGTTAACTGTATACTCCACTAAAGACTCATAGTTGAATTCTTCTCACTGTAGATATATTTTTGTGTCTATGGATATAGACCAACAACAACAAGTTAGTCCTTCAAAAGTGTTCGTAACACTAGCTGGATCAAATTACCGTTTTAACCTTGGGTTACTACTTAGTCCTTAAATATCAGTGCTTCTCTAATGAACAACATGTTTATGGTCCAACCAATAAACAAAATTTTTCTCGTGCCATAGAGAGGGTAGGACCCTTTGTTCAAGTCCAAGAGATATCATTTAAGGAAACACTTATCTACATACCCTTTAAGTGGGGAAGAAGTAAATTTTGTCTTATGTGATTATGTTCCCAGTCCCCACTCGATCCTATCCCCAAAGTGATAGGCTTATTGAGTCGACAATCTGGCCACTCTCACCTGTTCAAATCAAAGGAGAATCTCTCGTGAACAGGAGTTCATAATACACTCAAGATTAAGACTAAGTTGCATAGGTCATTCTATTGAATAGAAACTCAACTAGTCAACGAAGTTACAACTAGTGGTTACTATTTCGTGGCCAACCTTATGCAAACTCATTGCATAGGATACCCACACTCGCGTGTCACCTACACAAACACATTGGATCATTGTGTTTGTATTGAAAATACAAATTAGCTCGTATCCATAGTGTTAACAGGATAAGATACCCAGGTTTATCCCTTTACCATATACTCTTTAAGCTGTAACTCGAACATTGATTCATATATGTCTCCACATCAGTTCAAGACTCATAAATCAACTTAGGATGTTAGTTTATTGGATTGGGTTAATAAGACAAAAATAATTAAAATAATCAATAACTCTTTATTGGAATAATAGCTTTTTATTAATATCAGTCAACGAATTACATTTACTATCTACGAGTTTTAGGACATAAAACCCAACAGTTATTTTGTTTATAGAGAACGCAATTGAAACACAGTACGACCTACCACCCACAGACTGACAGTCAATTTGAAATGATGAACAAATGTCTGGAATTATATCTGCGTTGTTTTTTCGGTGAGAAACCTAAATCTTAGAGTGAGAAACTTGCTTGGGTAGAATATTGTTAATTTAGGAAGGATTAAGTTGTCATCTAAATTTGGCCAATGATCTGCAAAAGGGCCTGCTAAAGGATTCTCTACAAGGAGGCAGAGTTCATCTTCTTTTAGTTGAC
>JBBPDJ010000019.1:10060459-10082876 GCA_037974625.1 Cucumis cinereus
TTAAATTCCTAAATTTATGCTAATTGGTTGAACAAACATTTAATTGGGAATTAAATTTCGATAAGGATATGCAGGGATGAAATCCCATGAAATACGGGGTATTTCACGAAAATATTAATAATAATAATTGTTATATTGTTTTATATATATATATATATATATATATATATTAATAAATAAAATTTATATTAATTATTGGAAAAAATAAAAATAATAATATTCATTATTATAATTTATAATAAATATGTTTTAGGGTTTTATTGTTGCGTGAAAGATTAAAAAAAAAATCAAAACTATACGAAGTCGAAGCCGAAGCCGCTGTCATGCATCAGTCGCCAAACAAATGTTATAATTCAAACTTCTTCCTCGTGCATCGGTCGTCAAGTTTAATCTCCATCGTCGGTCGCCTTGAACGTCGCCATCTGCGTACGAAGCCGCAATCGAACGAGTCTTTTATCGCTGACCGTCTTGAATGTCGCCCTCCGCGAACGAAGCCACCGTTGGACGAGTCTTTTACAGCCAGTCGCCTTGAACGTTTCCGCCGATCTCCTATCCGAGCTGCCGCTAAGCCGTCCACGAATTGACTTTGGGAGTATTTGGAGGTTTAGAAAATTTTGGGGTTAGGTAGGTTGTTGGAAGATGTGAGGTTAGATGATGTGTTTGAGGAATAGTGTTTTAATGATAGTGTGTTTGGGGAGTAGTGTTTTAGTGATAGGGTATTTTGAATTTTAAGATGATTGTAACGGGAATGTAAAGAGTTTATTAGGAGTAGGGGCATTTTTGACAATTTTACACATGTATTTTATTTCTTTTTTTCGATTTTGTCATTTTTACAATTATAATTTTTTTTTGCTATTTATTCAAACTAAACCTTAATATTTGTTATTTATCTAGTCGACCCTAGTGTTTAATTGGATCAAAATAATTAATTTGATCCAACAATCATGATAAAAATACTTGGCATCATCAAGATTAGCCAATTTATGTTTTCAATATCAATATGAAACATATACTAGCTTTTAATTAGTGTCAAATCGCGGGTTTATAGTTTTATTATTAGTTAGAGAAATGACACGACAATTTGTGATTGCTCTAAAATTTTTCATTGAACGAGAAGCATTAAGTCAAGCCTTGAAATAACTTTAGCTCATATTACAATCTAAAAAAAAAGTGAAGTGTAGTAAGAGTTATAAGAATAAACGTTAATTAAATTATAGGGATATAAAATGATGGAAAGATTGTTGCAATAGCATAACACCAATAATCACTTTCCCATAGTAAAAGTGCTACATCTCAAGCTCAACTATGGTTAAAGAATATATTGTACTAGGCTACATACTACTAGCATGTGTTTTATGTAGTATTGCTACACAAAATTACTTACAACTATGAGTTCTTTTAATGCATTAGGTTAACATTAGCCCATGTTTAAGTGTCCAAATAACTTGTAATCACAAGTTTATCACTTATCACAAACTCCTAATTAAATTGAAATGTCACAAAATAAGTTTTGTCAGAGAAAAATGGCAAATTATCACTCGTAAACATGAAAAATTGGAGCTTGAAGAAATGAAGGACAATTGAACTCTCTCTACAGGAAAAGTTTATCGAGTGAAATGATTCATTTTTGGAGAAGATGATAGTTTGAATTTAAAGAGAATTTTGACCTTAGAAGAATCTTAAAGTGGGATTTAAAAGTTTAAAAATAGTCATTTGATAAAAAGCTTAAAAGGAATGAAGAGGGAAGATCAAATGGTAAAAGAAGCAAAGTATACTGTAAAGATGGTAGTAATAGCAAAATTCAATATGTGTCTAATTAATGTCTATTAATGACTATCAATATCATGACTATTAGTATCGATCATTAAAAATCTGAGATTTTACTATATATTAGTATATCATTTTTTGTTCATTTTGTTATATTTAAAAATGTTATCTATACTTAATGTAAAAAATGAGAACATTCATGTTTCATGCATGGAGTCATCTAAACACCACATTAGAAAGCTTGTCATGCATGGATTGGCTGAAACACCATGTTATCAATTTTCTTTTCGATCATCCAAATTTATGATTTGATTGAGACTTAAAAAGCCAAAAATCTTTTTATTCTCTCAAATATCAAGGACGAGATTTATATCTTCAATATTTTATCCAAACCTAATTTCTTATATTCGTCTCATGTACTCTTCTAAGAGCAATCAATGAAAATAAAATATTTTTAATTGCAGAGCTTTGAGCAGGCTCTTAACGTAGAGTAGTTTGAGATACACAACGTTTTAGTTACGTTGTCGTATCCTAAAAGAGTTAGACCATGGAATATATTTATTGAACCAGTGGTTAATATAAAGAGATACAATACACTGTAAATGGCTTGAATCTTCTAAAAACAATCAATATTTATGCAACTCAACCTAATTATTTATGATTTCTTTTTCGATAGATACTCTATATTCACAATTGTGGTCATCCATTAGAATTTGTCAACCCTCATATTTATTTAATAAATATACACATTCATCTTGGGCTATTGAACAGTTAAAATTATATGGTCAGCCATTGAAATTTTAGATTTGTGTCTATTTCATCTTTAAACTTCTAAAAGAATCAAAACAGGTTTTGGGCTTTAAAATTATCTTATTGTTCTTTAACCATTCAATTTTATGTTTGTTAAATTCCTAATCTAAGTGTAATAAATCCTCAAACTTTTTATTTTATACCGAATATATTTCTAAGTTTCAATCCACACACTTTCAAATGACAAATTTTACTCTCTATTCTTTCCAGAAATTTGTTGATTTAATTTATAAATCTGTTGAATTTTTTTTAGGAACTTTTCAAATATAGAAAAATAGGTCCGAACTATTTAAAAGTTATAATAAAAATTTATAAATTCCTTACCGTCCAAGTGTGTGATTTTTTTTATTTTTTGTTATTTCTATAAATAATTTTGACATTGTGAAAATTTCTTTATTTATTAGCATTTTCACAATAAATTTTGATATTATATTTACATATTATGTTTCTTTTATGAAAAATATTATTATTATTTAATCAACGCCAAATAAAAATTAATTTAGAGAAAATGAATTCAAGATTTATTAAAAATGTAACATTATCCAAAGTGACTAAAATGAAAGAAACCTCGTAATACATACACCAAAATGATAATTATACTCTCAAACTTATCGATCACTCAATTGAACATAATTATAACAACGATAACAATGCTATAAGTTTGAGAAAATGAGTTGAATTTTTTATCATTCAAATTACAACTACCCCACCATAGGGTGATTTTGGCCTTTTGCAGTTTGCCATGCATGTAATTTCACTATTTACAAAGAGGGAAAAAGACAGAAATAACTGTTTTAGCAAATGGAAGAGATCATTTACAATTTGGGTTGAAACTGATTTGAGTAGAAACATATGTATATATAGCTTATGGTGCAAGACTTTAATTAGTTAGTTTTGCATGGAAGTTGAAGCATAGGGTTGGGCTAAATGCAAAGGAGTGCTACTAGTGGTGGGTTTGATATCTCTATTGCGCATGTAACTCAAGAACTGTTCAGGCAACTCCTCCAAAAGTGCTTCAACTAAAGATATCTCTCCACCTGATTCATTTCAACCATCCAAATACATAACTCTACAATTTAACAGAAAAAAAAAAAAGTTGTTATACAGATAACATCACTGTACGTTTAGTATAACTTACTATGTACTTGTCGCATTGAAACAAATTGCACAATATCCCTTGTAGCTACACGACCCGTACAACTCTCCAATCGGTGTCCGTTGTCCGCATCAAGAACCTATAGCATAGCACAATGTAAATCCTTTTTTTTTTTTTTTTTTTTTTTGTCAAACCAAATGTGGTTGGAATGATTAGTGAAATTAAAAACATATAAAATTACCTCCATTTGTTTAAAATCTGCCGCTCCAACTCCTACTATAAGAATTGACAGTGGAAGATCAGATGCCCTCACCAAAGCTTCCATTGTTTCTTGAAGATCAGTTAAGACTCCATCCTACCAAAATAGATCATAAAAGTCAAAAATACTTTTAAACTAAAATTCAAATCAAAACTACTATATGTAGTTTCTATTATACTCTTAGTACCTATTAGAGAAAGAAACTCAAAATGCACTAACAAAAATGTTTCAAAAGCTATTCTGAGTACTTGCCAAACACTTTGTCTTCAAAATGATTCGTTTTCCAAATTAAACGCTTGAACACTCAAACCATTCACACCCTCAATCGTATAATTTGAAACCAAAGACACATAGATTAGAGCACACTTTGCATAATGCACATGGTCAAAAGAATTTTAAACCATTTTACAAGTTTCAAATTTCCAATACTCCTACTAATTGAAAAGCCATTTTTCATTAAAAAAAAAAAAAAGGAAGTTTGAAATGTAAAATTAATGATTTTAAATTTTTTTTAAGACTAAACTTAAACCAGTTACACAACTTTGAGACAAGTTGTGTATAATTTAGGTGGTTTCAATTCTTCTTCTCTCTACTTTTAACTTCAAAAGAGGGTTTCTTTTTCTGAAAAATAAAATAAAAGATCAGGGTTAAAAGGGAGAATTTTCTGAATGTGAATTGCATATTGATATCATATTAACAAAGGAAATTCAAGTTGATTGGTGACTTACCGTAATAATCAGCAGGACAAAATACTTGTTTATGTTGGCAAAGAGAGAGTGGGCAGCAATTTCTGCAGCCTTGTTGATCACTTGACCAAATAAAGTAGGTCCAGCCAATGAAACATTGTGAAGAGCATTAGCATATGCTCCCATTATACCTTCCACTCCTTCCACCTATTAATAAAGTTGATGTTCAATTCAAATGAATGGGAAATAAAAGCAAAGAAAAGACTGACATAAAGCTTAAAGAGTTTAAGGTTACAAGATTGAAAGTAGAAGAACAAATTTAGAATTGTAAGAACCTCAGGTTGAGTTGGAGATGTACTCAAGTTGAAACAATGTGAAATGTTGCCATCCCGTGTTCTTGCGCCAAAGCCCCAAGCTGGAAACCGACGATCAGTGTCGTAAAATTGAATTACCTCCCCAACTTCCATTATGGCCTGCCATAAGGTCAATAGTTTGAAATTTAAATTAGATTTGTTATCTTATCTCCTACTACATCAAAAGCAAAACAAATCACCAAATATAGAGATTTAAACTTCCAACCCATAGAACAAGTAACAAGTTATTAATGTATTGAATCTTCAAATCTTCAGATAAGAAGTAAAAAAGAAAGAAGTTTTCAGACGTATGCAAAAGAAAAATGTCGAGCCCTTCAATAGTTGCCTGAACATCAGCATTTGCACAAAATAAGACCAATAACTGTTGAGGGCTATTGAAAAATCAATCATTTATTGCGATAATAAAGAATAGGAATTTAAAAAAGTATTAATTTAATTATAATTTGAAAGTATAGTTGAAGTGGTGTGGCTAACCTGCTGGTAACTATTCAAACGTCCACTGCGGTCAATGTAATGCAATGAATTTGGACTGTAGGGATTTCCGTTCGAAGCTGCAAAAAGCATTCAAAACATGAACACTACACAACTTTAAGCATTCAAAACATGAACACTACCCAACTTTAGGAATTAAAAGGATCGAATTTCTAAAGCTGCTACCAAATACAAAGAAGACATAAAACACGAAATGAAACGTCTCTTTCATTAGTTCCACACTCCTTAAAATTTATTAGAGTGAGGATGGGAAAGATATCCATCCCACCTCGCCTTGTTGACATTCCCCTTAAACCCTAGCCACAAACTTTAAGAAAGTCTATAACTAATGACGAGGGTTAACTTCAGATCAATTTATTAAAATTTTGATGAAATTGAAATTTCGACATTAAATTAGACTGAAGTAAAAAGATAATGTGTTATTTTTTCCTAGAAAGTACCTGTAAAATCAACAGCGACCATAAAATTAAGCTGGAATCCACTGGAAATGTAATCAATAAAGCTGAATTGTGTTTTCTCGACGAAGTGATCTACAAACAGCTGACCTTTCAGAACCTAAGAGAACACAATTACATTCTATTAATATGAAGAAGAAAAAAATGGATACTGATTCAGGATTCGTGAGAGATCAGACCTTCTCATAGCCACCATGAGAAGATGGAATAACAAAATTTGCACCACTTTTTTCTCTGTAGAGCTTTTCAAGATCACCCATCGATTTCTGGAGCTTACTGAACAGATGGAAACACACACATGAAGATGGATAAGTTAATGAATTATAACATAATCTCAAAGACAGGTTCGATTTTATTCGGTTACTTAAACGAGTCAATTTTAAAGTTGTCTTAACCAACCAATAAATCGTACAAAATCTAGCAAACAGAGAAGACTCGAAATCTACTCATAGAGATATTATCAAACCCTAAGTTATTGATCTGGCTACAAAGATTGCCTATAGGAGGCTACAAACCTTCATGTGTGTTTGGCGTGTTTTTTAATTAAAGTGCTTTCTAGTTATAGATGTCTAAAAGTATTGTTATAAAATTTTTGAAGAATGGTAAACATTGTTTTAATCAATTAAAAGAACAATGTAAAATTATCATCACTCGTAATAAAGTCATTTGAGAAATTCCAAAGTCTGAATGAAAAAACACATGAAGTGCCTCTAGAGGGAGAATCACTCACTTTATTCTAAAAGTGCATATATACTTGAGAAATAATTCTTTTCAAAACATGCCAAACACTGAGTTCAAATTAATAGAAACTTAAATAATAGAATTCCTTCCCTCATCCTAGTTTAAGGTATAATTTGATTAAAATTGTCCTTAATGAACCTACATACTGGAAAAGTAATGAAAAGGGTCTAGATATTGATGAATACAAAATAGTTACCCAATTAATTCATGACTGCCATTGCTATTGAAATCAAAGCACTCAATCACCAATGGGTTATCCTGTATTTAAAGAAAAAATAAAAGATTATTAAAATTATTATATATAAAAAAATATTATTAGTCAAAATAAGATTCAGAAGGTCAAATGCTTGCCTTGTCACCAAACTTCTGCATGCTCAAGCATAAAGGTCTCCAAACAGGATTAAGATTATCTTTAACCACTTCAGTTTTACAGATTGGAATTGAGCCTCCAGTTTCAACAACTCTAGATATTCTCAAGAAAGGATCCTAAAATAAACAATTAAACAAAGAGCATAAAAATCAAGGCCCTTCAACGAAGACAACAACAATTAATTTTGAACTAGTGAAAGTGGCTTAAATCACTAAACAGCACATAGTCAAATGTACTTATAAAAATTCAAGGAAGAAGTTACAACTGGTGAAACAAACACCCTTAACTAAATTTACATATTTTGTAAAACTAATGGATGGCAATAAAGGTTGGTGAATAAGTGGTAGCTATGAAGGTTTGTGAATAAGTGATACTATCTTTTGTGGATATTTGTTATTTTAGTCCTAGATATAGTGTAACTAGTTTCAGACATTTCTTGTTGAGTATTAACGCTATTATTCAAGTTTAACAGCAATATAGTGATATTGAAAGCTTTAGAGTGAACATCGAACTTTAAACAACACAATGAAAAAAAAATTAAAACATACGCTTTTAGAAAACACGTCTTTACTGTCAAGATGAGAACAACGGAGTACTATGTCGATGACACTTCTTGAAGCAATTGTTTCCTCTGCTCGAACAGTGAGAGACCCACCCAAGTTTCTTGAACCTCCATGCCCATCTTTCAGACATAGAGTTAAACTTCGACTCTGTTTGGTTATTATCTGCCATGATAAAAATCAAAGAGCTAAAACAAAAATATATAAACAGAATGTATGTCAAAGGGATTTTAAAAACAAAAGGTATCTTGAACCATAACTTATAAACAGCCTGAGTTTTTTACTTACCTCTGAGAGAACACAACTAGCTTCTCCTAGAAAATCTTGGTCACTCAATTTAATAGTCTGCAAAACAGTATAAACAAAGGTTTAAGCTGAGAATTATGTACAAGGTAAATAATGTAAAAATGACAAAGAATGAAATGAAATGATTGTATACCTTTACAGGGACATTGCAGTATTTGGTATCAATGTCATATACACGAAATCTGAAACAAAAAAGAGAGAGAAAAAAATTAATGGTATGCTTGAACGAAGTATATAAATAATGTGCGGTCTTTGGAAGAAAAAAAGATGGTGACAAATACTCGCCAATAGTTTATGTTTCTTCCTAAGTTACAAAATCTTACAATTCAAAACCTATCTGCATGTTTTATCGTGACATTTTCCATTAACTTCCATTTTTAGTTACGAAGATGGAAAATGAGAGACATAATCCATTAAGAAGATAGAAACTACTTGTGAAACTTCTATCTCAAAAGCACGTTACAGTTTTCACTTTTCCTGTATGCTATATAAGATATACTGTTTGTATATAAGCATTAGTTAACTTTATGAGTTTGACTTGATTCTGTGTTGATATTTAAATTAATATGAAGAAGAAATAGATGAAAACATAAATCAGTTACACAAGCACAAAAGCACCACAAGGCACCTTTGAGTCACACACTAGATCTCATATCATATGAAAACAACATAGGGAAAAGCTTACATCAATGGCTGCACAATCTCAAAATGGAATGCAACTGATACTTTCTCTATCCACTGTGGATTTAGGTTATTCAAAATAACTTCAGTCCTACCTATCTCTTGTAGTACTCCATTCTTTTTTAGGTACACAACCAGCATCGGATCGCTCTGAAAAAAGAAACAATAACAACTTGAAAACCATAGTAAACTATGAAATAATACAAAAATAAAAAAAAAAGAACGTTATGATAACAGAAAAAGCTCTTGTTGGAAGAAATGAAAATGCTTAAAGAAGAGCATCGTTTTAGTGGTGGAGGAATTTGTACCTTTGAGGTAATATCACGATCAAGCAATTTTGATGCTGACAGAGAAAGCTGCAAGATTTAAAATTCATTAACTATGATAAAACCAACAGAACCTACTTAAAATTCTCAATTTAGTTCTTGTGAGAAGTTGTTGTATCATCAAAAAAATTTGCTTAAATATTTGAACACTCTATGCTACTACTCTAACATAGATGTCCCTTCACACATGAAATTCAACTCTTAAAGAAATTGAAATTTAGTTTTGATGGAAAGCAAATAGCCAACATATTCTAATATGGACAAAATAATAATTTAATACCACTCCAGTGTTTCATAAACAAGTTTCACCTATGTTCTGGTGGGAAGGCTCAAATGAAAATTTTAAATATATAATAAAAATGAATTAAAAATTCTAAAAAAAAAAGAAAAAGATTCTTAAACACTTCTACTGCAAAGGTGCATGGTTTAGGAAGGCCGGCAGAGTTGCAGTTTTCATGTTGCTGGGCCCTTTAGAGGATCATAATCCTTTTATATATATATATATATAACAAGGAATCGTAATCCATCTAAACACATACAAAATGAAAAATAAAGTCAAAGATTCGGTCAAATGTTAAATAATAGGGAATACAATCTTCATGTTTTTATAAACACTGATATTATATTATATGCGAGGATCTTCGTAGTAAACGGAATAAAATAACTTAGAACTATAAAATAATAATTACAGATATAGCAAAAATAATTTCTATTTATTTAAGCATGAATAGCTATTTTTATGTTTAACGCTAATATATAACAATAGGCAAAAGGTTGCAATTATACTCTAAAATTTTCATAATTAAAAATTGAGCTCTCTAATTCATCCAAAATTTGAACTTGAGTTATCAAACTTACGTAATTGTACAAATTATATCGATAATATAAGTTTGAAAATTGAAGTTTTATTATTTGTGGATCCAGCATTTACAACTATGGTAAGCTTGATGGTCCAATTTGAATATTTTTAAAAGTTTAGAGGTCCAAGTTATCAAAAGTTTGAAGGTGTAATTACACCAAAATTTTTTGAATTTGTCCTGTTTTGATTTAAGAAGGGGTACTTTTAGTATTTCTTTTTTTATATAGTGAATATAATATTAGACACCAAATACGATTTTAGAAAAAAACAACATGAATTATTCGGTGGGCCAGCGGCGATGGATGTACCTCAACTTGGGTAAATAAACCCTGAAGACCATGGGATCGGAAGTAGAAATCAACGGCGTCGTTGTGCCCACTGACTCTGCTGTCCGTCACGGCGTTACCGGCGCTCCGCCGTCCTCCTCCTACCGCTGCCTGTCCTCCTTTCACATCAGAAAGGCAACCTCCCATATCCTCTTCTCCTCAATCCGCTTAAAAATCTTCAAACAAACAAATGGAGAATCACAACCTCGTAATAATTTAACAACTCCAAAATCCCCCTCCAACTTCAAACAAACAGAATCAGAATCAGAATCGCAATCACAATCGTTTCACCTTCCCCTCTCATTCTTGATTCCGTTAAAGAAAAACGAAATCTGTAAAAACTCAACAGAAAAAAGCAATCAAACCTCGAAAGTAGAAAGAATTTACTGCGGCTCCCCCTACAGTCAGCGATTCCGTAAAAATGAAAAAACGGGAAAAAAAACAAAAAGAAAAAGAATCCCTTAGAAACCAAATCAAAGCGGCGGCGGTTCACGGTCTACGGCGATCGTAATTTTCAACTATATCCCACGACTTGTCGTTGAGTAAGCCTGCCCCTAATATTATTGCAAATAATTGAAATTCGTTTATTTATAGTCTGAAGCTCTATAGCTCAAATGGAAGCTTCTTGGAACTTTCCACCAAAATTCCTATATAGTTTCGCAAGATGTCTAGGTCTTAACGTTAAAGATGCCTAATAAATAAATAAATAAATATTGATCTACGAGCTTTCGTAGAAATAACAATTTACTTTCTAAACTTAACCTTTGTTTTAAACTATTTATTCTTTCATCCTTCAATTTTCTAACAATTTAATTTCTTAATTTTACTATACGTCAGTTTAGTCTTTGAACTTTGCTGCAGAAATAAGTGTGAATCTTTAATAAGATTTGTGGTTAAATAAATTGATAAACTAATTAAGAACTCGATAATTTTGTAAAATATAATGTTTGCATCATAAAATAGTAAAGTTTAATATTAAATTTTCATAACTTTTGTTTATGTTCGAACTATATTGTTATAGATTTAAAAGTACAATGACTAAATTGTTATATACAAAAATTTTATGAACTAAATTAATACAAATTTGAAAGTATGGAGACTAAGTCGTTATAAGACAAAGTTTAGGGACTAAATTGTTAGTTTGGAGCCAAAGAGTATTCTTTAACTGATATTTTTTTAGAATCCAAACTAAATATGTGATTACTAACATACTTGTATGTTAATCGAGATCGATGTAATTAAGTTTTTAGTTAATTGATGATTTTAGATGATATCAAAGTATATAAAGCTCAAGCAGGTATTCGATCTAATCAAGAAATTGAAATTCGATCAATAATAGTTAGTCCAAAAAAAACACCATCTTGTGAGGGCATGTTGAGGATCACATATTAAACAAGACCAAAACACCACACACTCGGTATAATTATAAGATAATTAAATGGACTACTCTTCCTATTGCTAATTGGTTTTGAGATGACACTTCATATTATCTTAATATTTGAGCAAGTAATCTTAAAGATTTCACGTTCAAATCCTTGTAATGTTTTATCTCACCCGTTATTAGATGGACCTAAACACTCTTAACTTTTGAGATACGTACGTCACTACAATTAATTTAAATATTTGAAATAGGTGGTAATAAAGAGATTTTAATCTATTTTCTCCATGTCTATTTACTTTTATAATTTGATTTGTTTTTATATCGATCTCTCAACAAATAATTGTTATTTTCTTTTTTAAAAAAAATAAAAATTGACGTATAAAACTATACTTTTAATAAAGAAACATATAATAAATGAAAATACAAACATTATCCCTCAACATTTATTTCGTAAGGTTTTTTAACATCGCACAACAAATATAATAACAAATTTATCAAATCCACAAACTCGTTAATTCATAAATCATGTAACTATTTAGGAGTTTTTTCAAATATAGAAAAAAAATAAAATATTCATAACTCATAGAAAAAAATCATTAAAACCAAAATTCAATTACACTCGATTTTTCTATAAATTATAAATATTTTATCATTTTTTTTTATTTTTGATAATTTTTCTTTAGACAGCGGTAGGTATAGCTCTAATAATTATCCCCAAAAGATGGGAGGTTTTGATTCCCACCACCCCATAATTATTTTAATGAAAATAATATATTATTTACAAGGATGGTTCAATTAGTTGCTAAAAATTAAAATTAAAAAAAAAAGAAAAAAAAAGAGGAATTTTGACCTTTTTTTAAATGAGTTTTTAACACGCCCTAGACCCATTTCCTTCTATATTCCTCCTTACAAAATTGTTTTATAATTTTTTCTATCAATATTATATTAAGGAATGACAATTCAAAATTAATATAATATATATGGATAGAGTTATTAATATCAATATTTTACCAAAACCAACTGTTCTTTTGATTAATGAAAAATTGGGACCCACCAAATAACTTTAAATCACGAGGGATTAGCACGTGTTCTTTTTTTATGTTTTATTTTTTTAAGAGGAGAATGGACCACGTGTAAAAGTCAATCCATCAAATATGAATTTGGAAAAAAATTATCTCAAACACGAAATATGATTAAACGTCATCATCGAAAGCTTAGCTCAATTGCCACATATATGTGATTATAAATAAAATAATATCGAAAACTAAAGTAGTTTGCGACCCACTTTGATTCTTCTTTTTGTTTTTGAGAAGTCTACAAACATTTTTTCCACTCCCATTTTTTTCTTTGTTATCTACTTTTTACCAAATCTTTTGTTTTTGTATTTGAAATCTTTCTAAGATTTCGATCTTAAATTATTGTTAGTAATGAGGAGAAAATGAGTCTTGATTTTCAAAAACTAAAAACAAAACAGTTACTAAAGAGGACCTACACTATCGCACTAGAACAATAAAAACATGCTACATAAGGGTCTGTTTGAATTAACTAAAGAAATCATTTTTATTTAAACCCTTTTGATAAAAATGGTTTTAAATACTTTTTAAAATTGTTTAAAAGCTATTTTGAGTGGTTGTCAAACACTTCAATTTATTTTGTCTAAGTGACTTATTTTCAAAATTAAACACTTTAAACGTTAGTGTGAACACCATTAAAAAAATGTTCAATTTTAATTCAGACACTTTCAATGAATCTTATATTTAATCTTTGTTACTCGTTTATTGTTACTTTCTAATTTTATTGTTATTTATTAGTATTTTCACTATAAATTTGGATAACATATATGTGCTACCTCCGTTAAACTTATTATTATCCTTTAGTGAATTTTTAAAAAATTAAGTTTAAAAAGATAAATTTAAGATTTATTGAATGTATTACTCTCGAAATTGGATAGAGACTGAAACGATATTTTTTACAAAATATTTATTTAAAAAATATTAAAGAAAAAAGGTGGATAAGAAACATGGGAGACCTTGACTTCCTTTATAGGAAAAAGGTTATAAAAACAAATGTAAAGCAGATGGCAACTTCCCTATACGCGTCACGCGCTACTAACTTTTCATTACCCACGCGCCCTCAATTTTTATTTAAATATAAATTTCACAAAAATTGGTCCTACCTAATTTCATTTTTTTAATTTTTTACTTTTAATAAACAATTGTTTTGATATCAAAAGCTTAACTTAATTGACATATATATGTACCTGAGAATCAAGAAGTTTTGGGAATAATGGTGTCTAAAATTTGAAAATAGTTCGAAGAGTATTAACGTAGAGGTTTTTTTTTTCTTTTTTTGTCCTTTTTTCAATTTCTAAATATGTTACCAAACATTTATCTAAAAACATGAAATATAATTCAGTTGAAAATATCCTACCAACTGAATTGATTGTTTTCAAATATCCTACCAAACATATTCTAATATAATATCAAAATTTGCCATCAAATTATATTATCTAAATTGCTCTCGTGCGTTAATAAAAATTTGGTTCAATTGACATTTATATATGTTAAGGATCAAAAATTGCATAAAATATCTCACCTTCATTTGTACTTAAAAAAAAGTATAGTTGTGGTGAAATATAATAATGATTCAACTTTTTATATTTCATTTTTAAATAATATCTAACGTTTATTGTTTTTCTAATAAAAATAATAAGATTAATAACTTGGATTTATCTTTTCATCCGGATAATCTTATGTCTAAAATCTACTTGGAAAGACGATTTGAACTTGTCAAATTGTCATTTGGTGTAGAAAAATGGGACGTTGACTTTGAATAGGAGTCTTCATAATACAATTAATAATAGAACTGCTAATAATATAGGGTTATTTTCAAATATAATAAAATGAACCAAAACATTTATAAAATATAACAAAATATTACAATCTATATATGAGGGATTGTGATAGATCGAGATAAAGTACATAGACACTAATAGTAATATATCTTAATCTATCATGGGTTGTCACAGATAGATGACGAGATTTTACTATATTTGTAAATATTTTTAGAAGTTTTATCATTCAGAATGATTTCTCTAATAATAATAGTAATAATAGTAATACAATCTGAGTTTCTCATCCGGAAAATATGTGTACATCATATTTATTTTTTTACGTTATAAGAAAATGAGAAACAAATTAATTTTCAAAAACTACAATAAAAAACAAAGGCTCCTCGTTTCGTAACAATTTCGTTTTTGGTTTGTGGTTTTTAAAAATTAAACCTACAAACACATCTTCTACCTCTAAATTTTTAGTTTGATATTTACATTTCGTTCATCTTTCCAAAAAATGAAGTCAAAAATTGAAAATTGCAAGAAAAATAGTTTTGTTTTTAAAATTTGACTGAGAATGCAGTTTTTCTAGTTAAATTGATACAAACCTGAAACCATCCGTACTATATTAAAAGGGGTTAAGAGGGAATATATATTTAGTGGGATTATTAATATATATTAATTTAATTTTCTCTTATTTGCTGTTGACAGAATAATTTAAGGTGTCAACTAATAAGGTATGATACTAGACTTTTTTTTCTTCTTTCTTTAATTAATAAAATAAAATATTATTCTCAGATCCAAAGAATATTTCTTTTATTTTAATTATTTTTTTTTCTTTTTACAATATAACCAACAATTTTTCCATATAAAAATTTGGCTTTTATTTTTGTTTTTTCCCTCCAAGTCACTACCTTTGAAAAACTAAAAAAAAAATTACTCAATTAAATAATTAATTAAGATACGGACTCAATTAAATAATTAATTAAGATACATAATTATGTCATTTTTTTATATTTATTAATTCATATATTTTTATATATATTTCTCTTGTTATAGTTTTATATTTTTATAAGTATTCATTTGAAAAAATAGTTTTTCTTTAAAAACTATCTAAAAAATATCTAATGTTCATTGTAAATTAATTTGAAACAATAAATATATATAGTTTTCGACACCAATTTTAAACGACTTCCTTTTGTGTCAAATATTTAATAATTAAATTCAACGCAAGTTGAATCAAATTTTATTTCAAAAAATAATTAAATCATCATTTAAAGTTAATATATAAATTTATGTATAAAAAAAAAATTCAAGTCTCGTGCATCGAACGAGTCTCTCAACTAGTCATAAGAAAATGAAAGGAAATATTCTTCATCTTCAAAAACCAAAAATAGAAAACGAAATAGTTTCAACGAAACCTAAATGCTTATAAAACTAACCCTAGAAAAGTACGTATAAATTAAGGAATGAGATAAAGTTTGTGAGTAGACATCTATGGAAGAAATAATATAAATACAAATAAATTAATGATGAATACTTTGACACTCAAAGCCAAAAGGATATATATGAATCAATGGATATCTAACTTAATTACATATATTTAATTACATTAAACTTTATAGTTAAATGTGATTGTGACAGACCCAATATTAAGAACACAAATTAAATTAATAAGAAGAATTTAAAAAATCCATTTTAAAGAAATAAAAGAAATAATATATTTAACTATTCCAAGTTGACCAATAGTAAAAAAAAACATATATAAAGTATTAAAGATAGAATCTCTCTTTCTTTAATTTTGTTTTTCCTAATATTGTTTAAATGTATTGGAATAATTACAAAATACATGTTTTTTCTTTCAAATATTATTAAGCATTGACTTCATAAGAATTATATTAATTAATTTATAATTTTTTTAACACTAACCAATCTAATTGTATACAATAATCACAACCATTATTATAAGTATAATAAGTAATTATAATCATTATTATAAGTATTTGTAACAGGGATAGCAAAAAAATGAAATTATTTACAAAATATAACAAAAAAAATTTAAATGAGCTACAGAGAATTGGATAGATTTTACTATATTCTGTAAATAGTTTCAATTTTTTTTGCTATATTTGAAAATGCCTCTATTTTTTCACTTTTTCTTTAACAATTCTTTTTTACGAAGACCGTATATTTTCACTTACCGATAGATTTATTATAGGCTCAGAGAGGTTCGAGCTCCTCTCAACTTTATGCTCTTTATCAAATATATATATATATATAAACTAAAATAATATCATTTTCTTCCATATTATTTTTACTGAGTTATAAAGTCCATGTCAATAAATTTTCTGGATCCGTCATTGTTTTCACTTAGCTTTATGATAAAAAATGACAAATATTTTATTTATCGTCCTGAACATTAAACTATAAAATTTAAAGTTTGAATTTATTTAAATCAGTTGAATTATGCTATATATTTTATTTGTCAAAGTTTAGATTTAATATAAGATAAATGGCACATGCATATATAACTGTCAAACAAATGGTTTGAAGCTAAAGGTAGTTGAAACTTTGGATGACATCATCAGCTGATGTGGATGTTGTGACATATCATACAACCATCTGGCATAGGAAAATTAATGGAAAATTTCTTGGTAAATAACTTTTGTTTTTTTTTTCTTGGGGAATTTTTTGGTCATTTGATGACCAAAGTATGTGTCAATGGAAATTCTTTATTTTAAAAAAAGAGTGGCTATCAATTTTTTTTTTTTTTTTATAGCTAAACACGAATGACAACCACTACGAATTCCTTTATATTCTCAGGTACAAGAGCAATCCATATTATTCCAGTTTATACAGGCAATGTCATGTACATATAACCATATCATAACTTATCAAGAAAACATATATGACAAGGATGGAAAGAACGAAGGATCCATATTGACCATAGGGACATATACTATGAACTTACATCTTAAGTCAGCCTACAAAACCTAAAATTTAGGCTCTGATGCTAACTGTAAAGACCCAAGTTTTCAAACTTAAGCTAGAACCATTACTTAATCAAAAACTTTATTTTAAAACAAAAATTCATGCGAAGTCTGACTCATTTTATTAAAGTAAATAAACAAATAAATAAATACTAATAACTTTAAGTAATAAAATATAGGTGAAGAGTAAAGGGAGATGAATTTTTAATGAATTGTGGTTTTAATTATTTTTTCTATTTTTTTAAATGAAAAATAAGAGGGAAAGTAAAGTTAAAGGTGGTGAAAGTCGGAGGGAATGAATTTTGGCTGAACTTTTAGCAACATCTTAGCGTGTTGCTAAAAGCATTTAAAATTTAGTAGCATTGATTGCTATGTTACAATTTTTTTTTTAGTGGAGGAGAATAAAAATGTGTTGTTGCTCGTAATAATATTTCATATTTTTAACGCGTTTCAATAAATAGACTTTTACCGACAAAATTCACTAACGTCACTAAAACTTTGTCCCTAAACATACATTTTTTTTGTAGTATGATAGAATGTTTATTAATGTCTATCACTATCTATCATTTAACAGAATCTATCGGTGAGAGAAGAGAATTTGTTTATAACGAACAATAAGATCATGTTGAAATAATATTAGGTGCCAAACCCTTACTCCAATAGTGAGAGAAGAGAATTTTCAAGGAAACAAATTGGCCAAAAGGAACCCAAGACCAAGTCAGGTAAAATTAAAAGTATGGAAAGAATAATTTTCCTATTCAGATATTTTCTTATATGTATTTTAGTATGGATACTTTTCGATGAAATAGCCTAATCGACGAAAATCTAGTAAGTTTTTAAATTTTCAATTAAATACTTAAAATATTTTATTAGAAATTATTGTTAAGGATAAAACTAGTGAAAATATTTACAAAATGATAGAATATAAAATTTTGTTATATGTTGTAAATATCGTAGTACATTGTACTATATTTAAAAATGTCTCTAAAATTAAATTGCAGATGCCAATTTAATTTTAAGACAGAAATAAATTTAATATCTTAGTACATTCTCATGGATGGAACAATAAATAGTAGGTGCCAAATCCCTAATTCAATATGGGAAAAATTCATGAACATGAAAAAAAATATAAGTTAGAAGTTGACTAAAGGAATTCAAGACAATAAAATAAATTCAATTTGCCAACGGAGAGATGACCCGTTACTAAATTAAAAAATTTTCTTATAATTTCTTTCTCTCGTCTTCTTTTTAATAAAATTAACAGTAGATCACCCAACATAGAATTGAGCCACCAGAAAAAAAGAAGATGCACCTTATTAGTATAGATGGTAACTTTCAATTCTTTTAAGTCTTTCTTAATCTTACTTTCATGTCCTTAGAATCTCTTTCATTCAGATGTGATTTCGGTTCATTCATATTTTCTCCTAAACTCGAAGCGTTACACTTGTAATTTTATCTAAACTCGAAGCGTTACACTTGTAATTTTATCTTACTTTCTTAGTTACATGTTTTTGGTTTTCTAATTTATAATAGATTCATGTGTACCCAAGAGAGCCAAATATATAAGGTGTTGAATTCGATTCATGTTGTTAAGTATTACTTAAGATTGATTACTCGTACAATTTGGTTGCACGTGTTGAAATTCCTCTTCGAGTTTGAAACAATTTGAATCCATCTTTTCCCTCGTTATCGTTTTACAAAATTCACTCTCACTATTTTTTATTTAAAAAAAATTAAAAGAAGGAAAGAAAGAAAATGATCAAAATTCCATTTTAATCCTAAAATATATTATGGTCCATGAATTTGAGATATCATTTTCTAAATAAGAAAAATAAAAATGAAATTATTGTTGAGAGTGGGATTTGAACCCACGCCCTTTCGGAACAGAACCTTAATCTGGCGCCTTAGACCAACTCGGCCATCTCAACTCTTTTGAACTACAACTTCATATATAACATATTAATCACTTAGTTTTACTAATAACTCATTTCATGAGGCCCAAACAGATCTTACCTACCTTGCAAACATTTCACAATATATTTTTGTTAAAATTTTAATCTTTCCAGGAATTAAAAACTTTTCGATAGTTTAAGAATGAGAACTGTTCAGATTAACATGTTGCAATCTTATTCCATACACCGAGCAGTCAATCTTATTCAAAATATTTCATATTCAATTTTTGTATATTGCCTTCATTTATTGTTGGCCACTTAAATAATTATTAAGAATTGTGTGAATGATCTGCACAATAAATATTCAATAAAGAGAGGTACTATCGTAGTATTAGAAATTTTTCTGAGAGAGATATTGTCTGTTCGTGTGAATATGGAATGTATAAAAGAAGTATGGCGATGGGTATAATAAGGAAGAGGAGTGCATGGTTTTGGTTGGCCTTTGGTGCTTTACATCTTTCCTTCAAAGCTACACAATTCTGACTGTTTGGTGGATGGATATCGCCATAAAATCCCACCTTCCTATCTTCCCATACCCCACCTAACTATATTATTCTTTTCATTTTCATTTCTTGTGTCTTTCTTCCAACACTTCTTTTTTTGTGTGGTTAAATTAGAACTTATATAGTTTTTAATTTTGTTTGATATTTATGTGTGTTAGTACTAGGATCTCGTTTGTGAATCGTTGATGTCGGTGCTTCCTAAGGTTAACACAATTTTCCTTTAAGACATGCACTCATCGGACGGAGGATTGGAATCAGATGAGAGAAAGTTTTGCTGGGTATCACAAAAGAGATTGATAGAGAAAATAATCAAAAGATAATTTTGTCAGATATGATCTTTGATTTTTGTAAAGGAAGAAGAAGAAGTTGCACGGTAAGAAAATGTTTAGAGATCAATTCAGATATGAAAAAATTAATTGCACATTTAAATTAACATTTTATAAATAAAAAATTAAAGTATTTCTTTTTTTCATACAAACGCGGTTACCAAAACCTAACCCACCCACCCGACGACATCATGTGTGTGGTGACAAGATTATACTATCACTAACAACACACTTTTACAAGTCCTTTGACATGGTTCTTTAAATATTACTACCTTGAGACTCCTAAATTTTTCAATGTAGGACAATGAAACAAGGAAAAAAGTGTTTTCTCTTATGCGTTTAGTGGGCCTTGGGCCATGTGGGTCATTCCCAACAACCCTCCACAAATGATCTACAGGCATCACAACAAAGGATAGAAGGACGCAAATGATTATGAGCAATGAAATGATAGTAAACTTAAGCATCAATATCTCGTGATCTGAATAGATACATACTGAAGTATAACAACAACTATGTTTATAAATCTAAGTTACGTATTGAACTTTATAAATTATGGTTGAGACTTACACAACACATTTCAATAATTTTAATTTCTCTCTTTGTTCCGCGATAATTTATCAATTTTATTTGAGCTATCGCATAAAACCTTGGGTCATCGTGAAAGCTAGAAAGAGATCCTCGAACTCTTTCATAGAAGGCATACCACACCTTTACTTTCATGTTAGATGCTTCATCAAGTCTATCAAGTCTAATTTTGTAGAAGACTTCATAGATTATTCATCAAGTCTATCGCAATAGACCACAAAAAAAAAAGGGCTATGGATCACTTACAAATTATCCATCAAGTCTAATTTTGTAGACCACACAAATGAAAGGGCTGTGAATCTAAGGGGTTTTAAACTAGTTGTGGATTCTAGGATTATTCTCCTTGTTAGACCTTTAGCAAGAGGATCTGTTAAATTCCTCTCGAACCTCACATACTCCAAGGAGATGATTCTGTCATTCAAACAATTGTTTTATAACTCCATGTCTTAGTTGAATATGTTTCTTTTGCCATTATACACACAATTCTTGGCAATACTTATGGCAGCCTGTGAATCACAATGCAAGAATACTGGTAAAGAAGCCCCCCACAAGTGGCACGTCTCCTAGTAGACTTCTCAGCCATTCTGCTTCTTGTCCATCCAACTCAAGTGCTATAAACTCTAACTTCATGGTGGAACATGCTATACAGGTTTGTTTTGCTGATTTTCATGAAATAACTCCTCCCCCTACTATAAACACGTATCCACTAATTGAACTCACTTTGTCATTATCTTAACCAGTTTGCATCACAATATCCTTCTAACAATCCAGAAAAATTGTTGAAATGAGAACAAAAATTCATTGTACCTCTTAAATACCGTAGCAAACGACGAAGTGCTGTCCAATGATCTTTATCAAGATTATGAGTATATCTACTCAATCTACTCACAACATATGCAATATAAGATCTATTAATTATTAAAAACATAATACTACCAATTATTTTCTAATATTCAGAAAGAGAGAAACTTTCACCCTTATTCTTCTTAAGACCCCTACGTGGATCATAGTGAAGGAATAAGAGCAGTTACGCAGCGGAAGAACACAAAAACCAAAAACTCAATTTTAAAATACCCATACATTGAAAAAAATAAATACAGAGAACCTATTGTATTAATTAATACTAGATTAAGCATGCAATTTAAAAAAAATTCAAAGAATAAATCTTACATAGATTTATAGAGAATAAATCTATTAACTTTCTCACTTAAGGGGCGTTCGGGGCCCAAAGTGATATAGTCTGTGGGTTATAATAAATTGTGTGTTATTATAGTATGTGTTTGGGGTGTAGAGTTTTATAGTATGTGTTTGAGGTGTAGATTATTATAGTCCAAATTATAGCAGTCTGCAAATTAAATATTGATGTAGGTTATTATAGTCCAAATTATAGCCGTTTGTAAAAAATATTGGTAACCCTAAACCCTACATTATTGAAAAATTAATTTTTTTTTCATTATTGAGAAATTAAAAAGAGAAATTATCAAAAATAAAAAATTTGACAAAATATTTACGCTTCATAGCAAAATGGAGTGTAATTGATTTTTGTCACTCATTGGTTTTTTCTATGAAAGGTAAATAGTTTATATTTGAAAAAATTTCAATAGAAATTCATAAAATTTTGATCTTTAATTTTTATTTGTCCGCTAAGTTTTTTTTAGCATGGTAACTTTTACATTTAAAAGATAATTCTATGTATTCAAGCCAGTTAAATTAGAGATTTCTACGCATATAACTTAAAT
>JBBPDJ010000019.1:10102016-10133010 GCA_037974625.1 Cucumis cinereus
TATGTATTGAGATATAAACGACAAACGGTACTACAAGATAATCTAAGTTATTTGAGGTACTTGGACCCTCCCAATCTTGATATCACACTCGAGCCCTAATTCACTCACCAAAATATTGTTTATCTTTGCTATTCCCCTCCCTCCTATTTATAACCAAAAAGTATAACAACCTCCCTAGCTAATTACTAATATACCTTTAATACTCTAATAATACCATAATACCATTCCTATCATGTCTGTGCGTCTTAGAATTTTAGGGAACAAAAAAGGAAATAAGAGGCAATTCTCCCTTGCAAAAGATTTTTGAGTTAACCCTATGGAAAGTAAACCCTGAAAACTCAATATATTGGTCTGGATCGCCATTATTGTGAAGGATTAAATTCAGCTGAAAGCCTTAAGAAAGGATGCTTTTACTTGACTATTCCCAAGTTTGTTGCAGTGTAATTAAAAAAGAGCAATCATTTTCCTTTTCGCTGTTTCCATAGAAGGAAAATGTGGGAGTCTTTATTTCAAGGTTACAAGATTGCTTGGATATTCAATTTTATTGCAAAAAGCAACCTGCTTATGTTTCTTTGCAGCCCTCTGGAAAAAAAATTAGAGTATCTTTGATGAAAATCAATCCTTGTGAGAAGAAAATTTTGAGATGATTATACTTTAGTGGCTTCTTGGTGTGTTCTTTTTAAAAATATTGAGGAATTATTTATCATTTGGCATTAATTCTTGTTGGGATGTGAAGCTTTCTTGTGATTTTTTTTGGGTTATGATATCTTTGTATTAGGAAGTAAGTTTCTTGTGATGCTCTATGGAGGGTGGTGCATGTTATCTAGAAAGGACGAGGTAAATGGTGGGATCAAATTGTAAAACCAGACATAACTTTTCACGTTATTGATAAAGCTATGCTTGTCTTTCAAAAAACAAATTTACCTTACTGATTTTTTGGCTCACAGTGTGTTTTTTCATTTATATTATTAGAGATGGCTCATGAATCTTCTTCTAGACCAGAGGGAACCACAAGTGGGTGTTCCATCGTTAATAAGCATATTGATGTTCTCCGCGAAACCCCTGCTTATAGTGATGTCAAAATTTTTGCATATGAGGAGATGAAGTTGGCCACAAAGAATTTTCGGCCAGATCTAATTCTAGGAGAAGGTGGTTTTGGAGTTGTATACAAAGGATTTATTGATGAAAACATAAGACCAGATTTTAAGACGATGCAGGTTGCCATTAAGGAGCTAAATCGTGAAGGTTTCCAAGGTGACAGGGAATGGCTGGTATGGTTCTTTTCTGCTAGCTTATATATTTTCCTAAACTTGAGTTGCATACATTGGTTTTGACCGTGTTGTGTTATGATAATAGTTTCTTTCAACAATAGCAAAATATTTCGTTAGAAGTTTGAATAATTCACAGAAAAATGTGCAGAGTGTTGCTATTCATTTGCAGAATTATGAAATTAACGTTATACGCTAAATTTTCATGTTTTTCTTTTCTTTCTTTTTTAACCATTTACAAAAATTTCATTGAAAATATGAAAAGAGAGACTATTGCTTAAAGGGTACGAACTTCAAAAGGACTTGAGAGATACGCAAAGGCTAATGATTTTTTTAGAATAAATAGGCGAAAGCTAATGGTAGGAATGTGATTGGTAAATAATTAGAGTATTAAGGGCATACTAACGAGTTCTTAGTGAAGTTTGGTTACAAATATGGTAAGTGGGGAAGGGGAAAGATAGGCAATGCTTTGTGGAATGACCAAGCTTGAGAGTACTCTCAAGATTTGGAGGGTTCAAGTACTTCGAAGACTTGGTTATCTTGTATTTTTTTTTCTCTCTTATAGTTAGATATATTTGGGTTCTATCAATTTGGTATATGATGTAGTAGGATTAGGATGAATTGGGGTATCTTGGTCAAATCCTTAATTGATTAGGATTAAGATTAGTTTTCTTGATTGATTAGAATAGGGATTAGTTTTCTTAGCTTATTAGAATTATGATTAGGATTAGTTTTTTTTTTCAATTCTCTATAAATGGAGGGAAAGGCTTGTCAAGATACCCCTTGTAACTTAGAAAATTTTCAAGGAATCTATACACGTCCTGTTTGTTGAAGCTTAAAAAAGAAAAGCAGATTAGATCCCACCAAAAACTAAAAAAGAGACTCTCTGACAGCTTTCTTCTCACCGATGATGGAAGATTCAAGGGGAAAAGTTCAAACTCGGGTTTGTCGAAAGAGAGGCTACGATGGCGCATGGGTTTCCAGATAAAATTCAAATTTCGCCAGTTGTATGCCCTCAGAAGGAAGCCCAAAAGTCTCAGGTAATTAAAGAGGCAGTTTTAATGAGGAGAGAGAACAAGAAAAAAAATTTCAGAAGTGAACAAAAAATTGCAGATGAAGTCGAAGTGAAGCCTTTAGAGAGGAAAGAGAATATTTTGGCTGAGCAATCTTTATTGTCATTTGGAATTCCAACTATCATTAAAGTTGGAAAGGAAGGACGTTTGAATTTTGGCCTTAATTTCACCGATCCTTCTTCCTCCCTTTGCAGGCCACTTCACTCTAATTCAGTCCTCTGCCTTCAATTCCTATGCCGGTTTTGTGCCCACTGAAATCCTCCTCCCCCCAAAAAAAGTTCCTACTTCCAACTCGTCCTCTGCTTCTTTTTCCTCTTCTTCCCTCTCTTCCTCGGCCAAATCTAGGTCAAAGGCTAAGTCCAAAAAACATCCAAAATCAAGGGTTCACCCTTGTTCCTTCAAGGTTTTCCCAAAACATTTTGTTAGAAGGAAAAGGGTAAAGGAGGCCATAAAAAAAAATGAGTACAAAAGAAAAATTGATTCTAGATCAGAACCCAATTTTTTTGGAGGAAAATTGCTCCCTCTTGCAAGCTCCTTCCTCATTCAAACAGGTTAGATCCTCAGAGCTTTGTTCATCCTCATTTTAAATACTTCGTTTTCTTTATGCCTAATTCAAAAGTAAATTTTTTGAGAGATTCTCCTCCCGAACTCCTTTCCCTTCATCGAAAAAGAAGAGTGCATTAGATTTCGGATCTCCTTTTAGTGTGAGTAGTGAGGAAGCTGAACGTATGCCAAAGACAGCGGAGAAGGATGATCAGTTGGGTAAGGGTCCTTTAGAATTTGATTTCAATACCTTGTTTCAGTCAGAGGAGGATCTAATTACATGTCTCTTTATCTCCTTCAAAAGCTCATCTCTGTAAAATTTCGGATAATTTGAAGTCCATTGTTGAGAAATGCGGAATTACCTTGGTTTGAGTACAAAATTTAGACCTGATTTGTTTTTTCAGTCAAGTTTTTCCGAAGGCTGTTTTAGTGAATTACGAGAATTACGACGGATGCTTCTATTATTTTGGCCCTCTAAAGTTCTTTTGAAATTTTCTAGTTCTAGTCACTCTTCCAAGATTTAAGGACTACTTGAGAGACATATTTTTTCAACAACAAGATGCATGGCTGTTTGCTCTCCCTGGTGTTTTCCTCCCATCCGTTTTGAAGTTTTTAGTCTGCAGTTTTCTGCTGTTTTTGGGTGTCTTGTTGAAAGTTTCTTAATTTGCTTTGTTCTTATTTTTCTACTGTTTTGCTTAGGGTTTCGTTTGTGTTGTTTCTGTTTGCTCATTTTGCCTCTAGTATAATTCTCTTGTACTTTGAGCATTAGTCTCTTTTATTAATATAAATAATAAAGAGGCTCGTATCCGTTTTAAAAAAAAAGGTGGGAGATGAACACTTTGCAAAAGTGCTGTTGCAAGGGTATGGAAGAGATAGTAGAGGGATGGGAATAAAAACATTGGTGGAGACCGTCGCTAGAGATGAACGAATTGGTGGAGAGATGCTGTTGGAAATTTTGGGAGATGGCCACCGTGGGGAAGTTGGGTTGTGGCCACTGGAGTAAGAAGAGAAAAAGGAAAAGAAAAACCCTAATCATATGTATCAACGTGGAGAAGAATCTAGAAGAAAGTGGGTTGGCAGGTTGTTTGTTGGGTGGATTTTAATGAATTTGTTGAGGCATATTTATTTAACTAAAGGAGAATGAGAATGAGGTAGAATTGATTTCATCCGTAAACCACATATTTTTCAATCACAGCAGAGAATGTGGCAGGAATTATGGTGACAATTCTGCTTGAACATTTTTACAATTCTGAAGCATGGTATCAAAACCAGTTGCAAAGTAAACCGTGAATCCTCCTCAGCAAAATCATCTTAGGCTAGAGAGTCGATAATATCCTCTCTGCTTACACTAACATCTGAATCACTATCAAAATCATAACCAGAAAGATTGTCTTTAGGAAGTGGATGGCTATAAACTTCTTTAACAAAAGGAGGTTGTAGTACTATTGGGGTATGGGCTGGTTTACATGGGTTAAAAAAGAACGCTTTCTTTTTTAATCATTTCTCAATTTTGAGAATTTCTTTTTTGTAACCGCAGCTTGAGGGCAAGGCGTGTTTTAGTGGCGGGTAACTAGAATGCTAGTAAATAATTAGAGTATTAGGAGCATAGTAGCACTTAGTTTAGGAGTTTGCAAGTTCTAAAAACAGTCTGAGGAATGAGGCAGATAGGCAATATACGGTGATGTAGTAGCGCTTGAGAGTATTCTCAAAATTGGGAGGGTCCAAGAACCTTAAACCCTTGGTTTATCTTGTATTTCTGTTCTCTTTTGTAGTTTAACATATTCGGGTTCTGTCGGAGTGAAAAAAGAACTAAAAGGGAAATACAAAGTAACCACAGCTCATGAAAAATGATATAACTTATAAACTTCAAAGAACTAATACATCAAATTGAATCAAGAGAGTTAATATTGAACTGTCTGTAGAAGTTGGAATAGACTTCTTAAAGCTCCATCAAGTATTGGCGAAGAGTCTCAATCTTTCTTCTAACAAACAGCTTTATGGTTTTTCTTTCAAGCTACTAAGTCAACTGATGGTTTTAAAGAAATCACGTTCAAGTTAGCAAAGCATATATTGCCAACCTAGGACAAGTCCTGAATTTATGAGCTTGTTTCATATCTTCACACAAAGCTTATGCAAATGCACATCACCTATGGAGAACAAGCTTTGAATAAGTTAAGGTTCCATTTTATAATGATAACAATGTATAGAATTTATACACACTGATTACACATCTGACATCACTGATCATAATGTATATAATTTCCCGTTTTCTTCTCTGTAATGTTCTTATTTAGTCCCAAACTCGTGACTTGTGAGCTATTTTAACAATATCAGTAAATGATTTACTAATTTGAAAATAATTGATTGTTTTTGAGAAATAATTTATGCTGACTTGTAACCCTTGTAAACCAGGCAGAAGTGAACTCTCTGGGGCAGCTTAGTCACCCTAATCTTGTGAAGCTAATTGGTTATTGCTGTGAGGATGAGTACAGGATATTAGTGTATGAGTATATGGCTAGTGGGAGCTTGGAGAAACACCTTTTCCGCAGTAAGTTTTGGTCTATGAATGAAATAAGCACTTAACTATACCTAATCATTATATTTCTGGATTTTTCATGTGTTATAATTTTAATCACTAATGCTGTTGTGTGAAGAGCATGAATTGGGTCAAGTTAGGTACTTAATTAGCCGCTTTGTGTCCACTGTGTGATTTTAGATTATGCTGTTTAAATTTTTTTTTTTTTACTTTCCAAGATGATAAGGAGCTTTATTGGTGAACTTGAATGCTCTTATCAATGACCAAGTGCTCAAATAACTAGTTGTTCTTTCCATTGGAAGCCTGTTGGGAATTCTAGATTCATTATTGGCGTTATGTTAGGAACTCATTACCTGAGTTAAAGTAAGTCCGTAGCAGGACTTCAAACATTTGCACAATGCCTACTGATCGGAGAATATATGTTCTTCCATCTGCTAATCTTGTAAAGAATGAAAAATGAACTTTTGAAACTTTTGAACTCTCCCGATTAGACTAATACTGTAGCTTTAGGTTCATGTAAGGACTGCTGAGCAGTGAGCAGTTGAATAGTCTATGGCATGTCAGAGATGACTTCAGGCCAGGGTGAGTGGAAATTGTCTTGTTAGGTAAATAATTGGTTATTTTCAAGATGAGAACATCATGTAAATAGCTTGAACATATATCAAACTCTTCAATAACCGTTCTCTTTTATTACTAGAGTGTGGTGAAATTAAAATTGGTGCAACGAGTGCTAGATAAATTACATTAATGAACCATAAACCGATCTGGTTACGTATAGAGTCGATATTTGCGAACGACTTGATGCCTAAAGGAACATATTTGAGGGAGAATGTTGTTGAACGTTTTTTTTTTAATTTTTTAATATTATTATTTTTTTGATACATATTGAAAATGGTCCCTAGAATTCATTGCGAAGGAATAAGAGTGCCATTGCCTTCATTCATCCATTGAGAGGGAGAATGTAAGGGTGGTGGGGGATCAAACAGTGGAGGAGGATGAAGGTCTCTCCTTTTTTCTTTTTTTTTCCAAGTCTCTATTCTCCCGTTGTTTCCCCTAGACCTTTTGCTGGTTTAAATTGGTGCCAGGCTTTTACCCAGGATAAGCATCTTGAAAGTTTCTTTTTAAATTATGGAGGATCAAACCAATTGGTCTTTGTTATAGTAATTGATGCCTTTATCTAGTGTGCTGCAGAGATTAAGAGTATGTTTGGTAGGAAATCCGGGAACAGAAATATTTGAAAACATGAGTTTCAATGAAAATAGAGTGGCATTTCATGTTTTCACACATGTGTTTAGACTCTAACTTAAACAATTATTTTCAATATGTTTGATAATATATTCTTGGTCAAAATACCATTTTGGTCTCCATACGTTGAAGTTTGTTTAATTTTAGCCTCTTTACTTTCAATAATCCAATTTTAGTTCTCATTATTTCAATAAATCTTAAATTTATTTCCTATTTTTTTCCAAAATTGATTAAATAATAATAATAATTTTCATGCAAGAAAATGAAATATGTGACCATGTTTGCAAAATTTATAGTAAAAGGCTATAGTTAACAAGAGTTTTTTTTTTTTTTTTTTTTTTAAAAAATCAACAATAAAGTTTTTAAGGTTTATTGAAATTATAGGAACTAAAATTAGACAATACAAGGACTAAAATTGAACAAACTTCAAAGTATTGGGACCAAAATGGTAGTTTAACCTATATTTTTTAACCAAAAACTAGTTGTAGTTACCTATGCTTTTATTAATTACTTTATACATGTCTTATGTTAAAAGTTTTGTATAATTATTATTTGTATATCATTATTATTTATAATTCATTACATGATAGATGATACATATTTTAATTAAAAAAACAAATTGAGTTTATAATATGAAATACTATATTTCTAAATGTTCTTATCTTTCTTTAATATAATTCAGCCGGTTAAAATTTAAAATTCAAAATCTCGATACACTGAAAACATAAACATGTTTTCAAAATTTTCACTGTTTGGTTCACAAAATCTAACAAAATTCAAATTGTCTTTCAAACACATTTTTTTAACACGTTGAATTTGAAAAATATAAAACTGAATCTAGATTGCCTACCAAAATGAAGGTTGTTTTTTGCCCTTGTTTGGTAAAACCACCCAATCTTGATAGATTCTCCATGACATTCTATCGAGAGAAATGCAAGTTCATTATTTTGACATTTATAATAGAAAAATGTTCTATTTTTAAAGAAGAAAAGGGTTCTAATATTTGTGGTAGCAGGGGGTTGATTTCAGGGAATGGTAACTGGGAATAAAACGGAATATGGCACTGAAGCAGTGGCTGGTACAAAAGATGCCTGGTATAAGTGCCGTTGAAGAAGCAAGGTGAAATGCAGAAAGACCTTGCACTGTTTAAAGAAGAAATTCGTATAATGCTATCAAGGATTGAGCAAAAAGGTAAGATTAAGGATAAATTGAAGTCGAAGACAAAGGGAATCCTATTAATGGTGCCCATGGCAGATGATCCTTTGCATTCGAAAGGAGACAGTAACACTAAACCCTAAACACTATGAGCGTCTGGTGACAGTTTAAGCAATCTTAATATCCTTGCTCTGGTGTTTGAATTGTGTTTGGGCAAACTTGGGTTACCTACTGTTTGCTGAAATAACTTAACAGTTGGTTCAAGAGGATGGCTTGATATTTTGTTGTTAATCAACTAATAAGGAGAAGCTGGAAGTGGTTGCGTTTTTGCTTGGATGGCGAGGTCTGCACTTGGCATCAATGGGAAGAGAGGTGACCACCTATTGAGATTGGGAAGAATTCAAGTCATTGATCCTGAAGTTGTTCCATCCAACTTAGGAAGGGTTGTGTGAGAAATTTGCCACTGCAGCAAGAGTAAAGGATGAGAGTGGTGGACAGGCAGAAGGGGTACTGAAATTTGTTTTGGAGAGTGTGTTAATAGGCTTAAAGAGGAAATTGAGCTTTAAGTGCTAAAGACCAGTGGGCTGACTGAAATAATGGAGACGGTTGAATGATTGGAACAAAAATCAATGTGGGCTAAAATAAGAAAGGAGTTTAGGGTTTTGGTTTGGTCGGAGAGTTCGGTCTCTTTCTCCTTCGGGTTCCACGGTCTTTGTCCAATAGGGAGACGATAGAGGTGCTCTCTCTTCTTTCCTTGATCGATAGTTTTGACTTTAGGCTTGAGAGGAGGATCAGGTGTGAAGTCCTTTCCCTTCGGATGACTTCTTTTGTAGGTCTTTCTTTAGATTTTTATTGGATCCCTCTCTCGCTGTTGAGTCGGTCTTCGATGTGCTATGGAGGATAAAGATTCCAAAGAAAGTCAAGTTCTTCTCTTGGCAAGTTTTGCTTGGGCGTGTAAACACTACAGATAGGCTTCTGAGAAAGATGCCTTCGCTAATGGGCCCTTGGTGTTGTATCCTTTGCCAGAAGACAGAGGAAAACCTTGATCACCTTCTTCGGGAGTGTCAAATTGCTAGATTTGTGTGGAGTGACTTCTTTCATAAGTTTGACTTTGCACTTGCTCGTCATAGGAATGTTTGTTCGTGATCAGAGAGTTCCTCCTCCATATGCCTTTCAAAGAGAATGAGAAAGGCCCTTTTCTTTGGGATGCTAGGGTGTGCACAGATTTGTTGGATTTTTGGGGAGAGAAACAATAGAGTGTTTCGTGTTGTGGAGAAAGACTCTAGTAAGGTTTGGTCCTTTGCGAGATTTCATGTCTCCCTTTGGGTTTCGGTCTTGAAGTCTTTTTGTAATTATTCATTAGGAAATATTCTTCTTAGTTGGAAGCCCTTTTTTAGCTCAATTTTTTTTCTTTTTCTTTGTTTAATAATTATTTCTATCAATTCATTTTAGTTATCTTGTAGCTTTTTATTGACATCATGTATTGATACAATCTTATTTTTATGCATTCATTTTAGTCCTCCAGATTCATGCCCTTTTCTAATAATCTTCTTTGTTACAAGATCTTGAAACAAGCCATAACCATGATAGAATGAGACACAACAATTAAGGTCACGAGTAATATGACTAATAGAGATCAAGTTAAATGACAACTGAGGTAAGTGTAGGACAAATGACAAAGAAAGGGATGGGATGAGATTTACCATCCAATAACTGAAGACTTTGATCCATCTACTAAGGTAACCCTGATAATAGATGTAGATGAAAAAATTGTCAAAAATAATTTCGGACTGCCTGTCATATTAGCAGTAGCACCGGAGTGTATGACCCATTGTGTAGAGGAGAAAAGGAGACAATGATTCATGTTACCTGAATTAGAGATAGTTGTAATTAGGGCACATGCAAATGATGAAGGATATGCTTTTGATGAGTTTTGGTACTTATGAGATTTAGTAGACAAACCATGGATAGATTGATCCCGCAATTGAACCAAATTAGACATCACTGTGGGATCTTTCGGCCATAGGATAGTAACAACAGCACCAACAAGCCACAACAAACCAAACGAGCCAAAATAGCCACAAAATAGGGCAAAACAACCCCAACTCCTAGGAACAATCGGATTTTCTTCAAATATCGTCACACCCAAATGGATTTCAATAAAACCAAAGGCCCAGACTAACCAAAAACCAAGATCTGAGACGAACCCAATCGACGGAAGCCCAAACAAACCTCCCACGTGCTCCGACGCGTGGCGATGGAGACAAAACCCTTCTGGTGGCTTGTGAATCTCACGCACGGTGTTTTCCGGTGACGACAAAATATGTGATAAACATAAACTCTAATGTAACCATCAAACAAATATTCGAAACCCTACACAGCTCTGATAGCATGTTGAAGTTAGAACAAAATATGAAATAACTCCTTACTTCATTCTATATAATAAAATTCAATATATATAGGTATACATGAAAACCCTAAATAAAGACTAAGAAATTACAATAAAGGACAAAAGACTAATAAACTCCTATAATTACATAAGTACTATAACATTTTTGAATATGGCCTTTACGTGTTTCAATTAAAATAAATACTTTTGCAGATTGCTAGATACCCTTCATTCTGAGAAACATGCATGTTGATTAATTCTCATTTCCCTAATTGTTCTTTTTTACGGTGTTAGGAGTGGGTAGTTCACTGAGTTGGGCGAGAAGAATGAAAATTGCATTAGATGCTGCAAAGGGACTTGCGTTTCTTCATGGTGCAGAAACACCTATCATCTATCGTGATTTCAAGTCGTCAAATATCTTGCTTGATGCAGTTAGTTTCTTTCCCTATCATTTTGTTTTATTAGTCGGACGTTGTTCTTCTATAGGTTCAGGAGTTAAGTTTTTCTGCTATAAATTAGCAAAGCAAAAGTTTGACATCCAATTCAACTTTCTAGGCGAGTCGGTACCAGGGATGAACAAAGAAGAATTTGTGCTTATTCAGTTCTTTTTAATTTCTTTTGCTGAATTTCAAGTGACCTCTATCAGGACTTCAATGCGAAGCTTTCAGATTTTGGCCTTGCCAAAGAAGGACCTATGGGAGATCAAACTCATGTGTCAACAAGAGTGATGGGTACATATGGATATGCCGCTCCTGAATATGTAATGACGGGTGAGTTTGTAGGAACCTAATACAAAATATTGAATTGCCTGAAATTTTTTATTCTTTTGGTATGGTATAATAGAACAAGAATGTTTGCATATATTTGTTGAGTTGGAGTAGTTTAGTCACTGTATAAGCATCTAATCTCAGTCATGATTGCAAGCTAATAACCGACCTATATGAATAAATTACTTCCTCTATTTTATCAAGTTCATTATATTGAAGAGAAAAAAAAATGAAGAGTGATTTGCTAGATGTATTCCCTTCTTTCTTCTAGTTCTTGAATGCAAAGGATGAACTTAAGTAGGTTGCTACCCTTTCCAAGAATTTAGTCCATGTATTGACATTACCAGGACATTTAACTGCCCGAAGTGATGTCTATGGATTTGGGGTGGTTCTACTTGAGATGCTTATTGGGAGGAGAGTAATGGACAAGACCAGACCGAGTCGGGAGCACAACCTGGTTGAGTGGGCTCGTCCACTCTTGTACCACAACAAGAAACTTTTGAAGATATTGGATCCTAGACTAGAAGGACAATATTCAACTAAAGCTGCAATGAAGGTTGCTAATTTGACTTATCAATGTTTGAGCCAAAATCCAAAAGGCAGACCCCTAATGAGCCAGGTGGTCGAAATGCTGGAGGGCTTTCAAAGTAAGGAAGATACACTTCCAGGTGAAGTCGGTGGCGGTCAAATTCTCTATCAGCACACACCTGACAGTAGAACTACTGGATGACAAAAAACCAATGAAAGAAAAACCGAAGGGCAGCATGGAAACACAACAAGCAAAGTGGACATCAGAAAGACCTCAATCTCTGTTGCCCGTCCCATGAAAAATCAGCATCTTTTGAAAGTTGAACTGGTTTTATGTGTTGATTGAACAGATGCTGAAAATGTACAAAAACTTTTTCTACCTACATTTCTAAGAGCACATATTCTTGCTAGATATTCATTCTATTGCTTGGTGAGTATTCATCATATATACATATTGTATACGTATATACACAATATTTATCTATATATATGGGTGTAATATGTTCACTTTCTGTACTGCTTTTATTCTTTCTCTTTGTTTTATCATTCATCAGCAAACACTGTACGCACAACACTGCTTGTATATCTCGTGGAGTTCAGTTGATTTGTACTTATGACCTTTCCAGTTTTCTCTTTTTGGGTATAAGTTGGGGTGAGTGATTTGAATCGGAAATCTTTTGGTTCTAAGTACATACAGATGTTAGTTGAGCTAAGCTTTTGTTGACAGATTTCGTATTTAATTGTTAGGTAAGTAGACTCATTGATCTCGATTTTAAACATTAATATTAAGTTCAAATCTTAGTTTGATGGTTACAACTTTTGGGTTTGATTTGTTTGATTTGGATATTGAAACATTTATCATTATTCTATTATCAATTGTTTGACATAGATTGTGAATATAACGTATAGATAAATGTTCTTTCTCGCTTCAGATTTATGTAACAAATCATCTTTGGGTCATATATTTCAGAAATGTGTTTATACTTGAATTTTCCAAAAGAGACTTCTAGTATTAATTTCGGACCAAAATACCCCTTGTGATGGGCTGTTGGAGAGAAATTGGCATTGAGATTTTTTTTTCTAACTAAATAAAAATGAAATATACATGGAATTTGAACTTAAGACTTTAGGACCACGAAATGAATTTCATCCATTCAATTGTCACTCAACCAATGAATAATATATATATATATATATATATATATATATATATATATTTGTTATGGAACTTGTCAAAATTCCAATTTCGAATTTATGAATTTTTTTATTTATTTAGGTCGATGGTTGAGCTCACAACCTATAATTTTTCTATATATTTGTCACCTTTTTCAAAACTAACCATAGATCACTAAATAGTTTCCAAAGGACAATAAAGTTTTAAAAGGATCGTATTTCTCTAATTAGTGTATTCAATTACAATATTTTAATAAAATATTCTATATAATTGTGCGTGAGGTCAAGACTTAAATTGTAAATAACTACCGACAGTAGTAGAAAAACAAAGTTCAATAAACATTTTTTTTTTTTTTTTTTTTGTAAAAGTAAATTTTCAACATCAATGTTATATATCTTTCATTTTAAAGTCTTTTATGTTAAAAGGTCAAATGACCAAATCTATTTTATTTAAAAGTTCACTTAAATCTAGCAACGAAAATAAAAGAATGAAAACATAAAAATGTTAAAAAAAAAAAAAAAAAAAAAAAAAATATCATTATTCTTTTCTTCCTCGTTGTCTAAATCATGGTTCACACTCCTCCCCTTCATTCTTCAATCTTCATCTTTTACTTCTATCTGATTGTCTACTCTCGTTGCTCAACCACCCATGGATCTTGTTGGAATTTTTTTAATAGTTTTCACTTTTATCTTGAATCTACTTTAATCTAACTTAAAACAAGCATTATAACCTTAATCGGACATTATCATACAAAACATATATGAAAAAATAATTTCAACATATTTTTGTGCACAAGAATAATCAAGCACCCAACCGATGGTCAAACGGTTTTAACTGAACCAGCCGATTCAAGAAACCCGTTTTCCTTTTTCGTGTTGTTGCGCCAATCAGACTCACTGGGCAGAGGTGCAGCAGTGTTGGACCGTAGTCGGCACGACGAAGCGGCGGAGAGACCAGCATCAGTTTTGGTGTATGTAGAGGCGGCAGTACCCACGAACGAAAGAGCAGAGACTCACGGCGGAGGACTAGCGGACCCGTTGAGTCGCCGGTGGCCGGTAAACAGTAGGTTTCTCGTCAGAAAAAATATATTTTTCTTATACCTTGTTCAGTTCTGTATATCATTGAAGATGATTGTCTGTTTACAGAGGGATTTACAAGAGTGTATACATGCACCAAGGGGATTAGGAAAGTATAATGTAGCTTAAGAAGAAGAGATTCTAATTGGCTAGTTTATAGCTCAACATATTTGGTATTGCAGATGATATGCACAAACACTACCACCTCTGTCATTCGTGGACAAAAATTCTTCCTCACGCTTCTTAACAATGCCACTACACTTCCCCAACTCCTCCAAATCCAAGCACAATTAATCCTCCATGGTATCCACTATGATCTCTCTTCGATTACCAAGCTTACCCACAAGTTCTTCGACCTTGGGGCCGTTCTCCATGTGCGCCAACTCTTCGATAAGGTTTCAAAACCTGATCTATTCTTGATCAATGTCCTAATTAGAGGCTTCTCCGACAATGGTTTGCCTAAATCTTCGATCTTTCTCTATACCCATTTGAGAAAAAGGACTAATCTTAGGCCAGACAATTTCACTTATGCATTTGCGATTTCAGCTGCTTCGAGACTTGAGGATGAGAGGGTTGGTGTCTTGTTGCACGCGCACTCCATTGTTGATGGGGTGGCGTCAAATTTGTTTGTTGGGTCTGCAATTGTTGATTTGTATTTTAAATTTACCCGCTCTGAGTTGGCTCGTAAGGTGTTTGATGTAATGTCTGAGAGGGATACGGTTCTTTGGAACACGATGATATCTGGATTTTCCAGGAATTCTTATTTTGAGGACTCGATACGTGTTTTTGTGGATATGCTAGATGTTGGTTTGTCATTTGATTCTACAACTTTGGCTGCGGTGCTTACAGCAGTGGCAGAGTTGCAGGAATATAGACTAGGGATGGGTATCCAATGTTTGGCTTCAAAAAAAGGTCTCGATTCTGATATTTATGTGCTTACAGGATTGATATCATTGTATTCAAAATGCGGTAAGAGTGACAAAGGAAGGATATTGTTTGATCAGATTGATCAGCCAGATTTGATATCTTATAATGCAATGATTTCTGGTTATACTTTCAATCATGAAACTGAGTTGGCAGTTACACTATTCAGGGAATTGCTTGCTTCTGGACAAGGTGTTAATTCAAGCACTTTGGTGGGCTTAATTCCAGTTTATTCGCCCTTCAACCATCTGCAACTTACTCGCTTGATTCAAAATTTAAGCTTGAAGATTGGTATTGTTTCGCAACCTTCGGTTTCAACTGCTCTTACTACTGTTTATTGTCGACTAAATGAAGTACAATTTGCAAGGCAGTTGTTTGATGAGTCTCCAATGAAAAGTTTGGCTTCCTGGAATGCCATGATATCAGGGTATACTCAAAATGGGCTGACAGAGAGAGCAATTTCTCTTTTCCAGGAAATGATGCCTCAACTAAGTCCAAACCCTGTTACTGTCACCAGTATACTTTCAGCTTGTGCGCAACTTGGAGCTCTAAGTATTGGAAAATGGGTTCATGGCTTGATTAAGAGCGAAAGACTTGAATCTAATGTGTATGTTTCTACTGCATTAGTTGATATGTATGCAAAATGTGGAAGCATCATGGAGGCTCGTCAATTATTTGACTTGATGGCAGAAAAGAATGCGGTAACCTGGAATGCCATGATAACTGGCTATGGTCTTCATGGACATGGCAAGGAAGCACTAAAACTCTTTAATGAGATGTTGCAATCTGGGATTCCACCGACAGGTGTTACTTTCCTTTCTATCTTGTATGCTTGCAGTCACTCTGGCTTAGTGAGAGAGGGAAATGAAATTTTCCACTCTATGGTTAGCAATTATGGTTTTCAGCCCATGAGTGAGCACTACGCTTGCATGGTTGACATACTTGGGAGAGCTGGACAACTAACAAATGCCTTGGAGTTTATTGAAAGAATGCCACTTGAGCCTGGCCCAGCTGTTTGGGGTGCACTGCTTGGCGCTTGCATGATTCACAAGAATACAGAGATAGTCAATGTTGCTTCCAAAAGACTTTTTCAATTGGACCCAGAAAATGTGGGGTACTATGTTCTACTTTCTAATATATATTCTACTGACAGGAATTTCCCCAAAGCTGCTTCACTACGACAAGTTGTTAAAAAGAGAAAACTAGCAAAAACGCCTGGTTGCACTCTAATTGAGATTGGTGATCAACAATATGTGTTCACATCGGGGGATCGATCCCATCCGCAGGCCACAGCCATTTTTGAGATGCTAGAGAAGTTAACAGGGAAAATGAGAGAGGCTGGATATCAGGCAGAAACTGTCACTACTGCTTTGCATGATGTAGAGGATGAAGAGAAGGAGTTAATGGTGAATGTCCACAGTGAAAAATTAGCAATTGCTTTTGGGCTTATTTCAACCGAGCCTGGAACTGAAATTAGAATTATCAAGAACCTCCGAGTTTGTCTAGATTGTCATACTGCAACTAAATTTATATCAAAGATCACTGAGAGAGTGATTGTGGTTAGGGATGCTAATAGATTCCATCATTTCAAAAATGGTATTTGTTCATGTGGAGACTACTGGTGAAAATAACATTCCAATGGCGGTTAAGATTTTTGGATCGGAGGAACCATAAAAGCCATAAGCCATTGACATTTCATGAATGCGATTGAAATAATTTATTAATTGTAGATATTATGATTATTTCCAAAGAAGGTTAAACATAACTCAGGAGAATCATTAGATATTTATTGATATGCTATGGACCGTGGCAATACAAGATTATACGGTTATACCTGTCAGATAGAAATGTAAGAGATGGCAACTTAACCCCTTATTAGGTTTCCATCCATTAGTTTTTCCCTATTCGTTTATTATCATCTGAGTTCTTTTTCCTTCATATGTGTTATAGCAGAGTGTTGCTTGTCAGTTTTGTTCATATGACCTTGCACGCCTTTGTCTTCCATATTAATTATTGAACATTTAATTGAAAACTAAACTTTATCCAGAAGATTCAGGCTTCAGCTGCATTCTACCAAATCAGTTGTTCATAAACATCATTAAAGTTGAATATTAACTTCTTGTGCTGTGGGTACACAGACAGTTCATGTATGGCTTTACATCTTTCTTCAGAAATTGTTTGAATCTAGTAATAGTTATTTGCAAAGGAGAATAAACGGTCTTGGCTATGTTTCTGAGGGTTTTGGACATGGATTGTTCACAACATTGGCATGAAGTACCTATATTTATTCTCTTCCATATTTATTTTTTTGATACTCAGGAGGTCCGTTTGCTGTATTTAGGAATACATTATTTCAGTGTGTATCCGAGAATGTTAATCCTTGAGATATTACATCATCTTTGGCTATGAGTCAGAAGTTGCCTATTTCACTGTGAGCATATTTTTCCTTGATCTTTTGTTTCATTTTTAGTTACACGAAGCAATTGGTCATCTTTACTAAATCTTTCATATCAGTTGCTCTCAGTTTTGATTTGTAGACTGTTTAATATTCTGTTTATTCTAGAATCCATGAAGAGCTTAGTTTTCTATTAAAAGAAGATAGACAAATTTCTAATTGATTGAATCATGGAATCTTGATTTCTATACTGTTTGCTTTCGCAATGGACAGGGTGATGAAGATATCAGTACAATATCATAATTGTACGAGGAATTGTTTTGTGTACACAAACTGAATTAAACAAAGTACAGACACGTTTTCTTCATTTGTCCACATGACACTACACAAAAATTTCACTCTTACTTTTATTCATTCTCGTGCTTCACATAATTTTAGTTCACATATTCTATGTGCAAGGTCCATGCATATAAATCTCCTGGATATGCACATGAATATTCTGGTGATGCACACATCAAATAACAAGAAAGAGAGGAAGTCTTTCAGCAATTTAGTCCACATTTCTTGGTATCGGGTCCCTTTGTTTTCATTACAAACGGATCAATTCGGACCCAAAGCAAGGAGAAGATTGAAGCCAACAGCACAGACCATATGACGACTATAGTTGGTGTGCGGTTTTGGCGGCCCATCAGACCCTTGAGGAATGGGTAAAGATGAACAATCACCCAAAAGGCAAAGAAAAGCTTCCCAAAGAGAGGCCCCCATGATTGATACCCATTGTTTATGGCATCTGAGATTCCTGCAACAACTCCCACAAGGTTGATGATCAAAATAGTTGTTGGAGGGATTAGCAGGGTTGTCCATTTGAAGGCATATAATTCTCCAAAGTCTTCGTCATCTGTTGCCTTGGATGTAACTGTGAAGCTAGTATCAATTCCAGCCAATACCTTCAACAGACCTTGTATAACAGCAAATAGATGAGCCGAAATACCACCAATGACCCAGAACTGCTCATTTCTCCACCATTCCTCAATACTAACTCCACTCCATTTAAGCTCAAGAATACCCGTAGCAAAAATGGAAAGAAACAAGGCAATGAAGAAGAGACTTGCAAAGGTGCTTATCTGTTTGTCCAAAAGTCAAAGATAATTTCGTCAGTGGATGCAAAATATCTTGCCAGGAACAACGGAGAAAATAAAAGCTTAATTAATTGTGTGTTCAGTGTTCTGGTCAGGGGCCAATGACCAATGGCCAGATAAATTTATCAAACACTATAGTTAAATATCCAATTTACTGCGACTTTTGAATTAATTATGCCTTCCTTAAATTTCCTCTTCTTTTTATTTTCTGCTTAAACTATCTTTTGTAGGCTATAATGTAAATGTTTCTATATTTACCGGTGGCATGATAAACTTATCCGTGAGCAGGCAGATTGCAGGGAGGGTACAATAGGCGAGAAGTGGTATCGAAGTGAAGGGGTAGACAGTTGTGTTGACATATGCAAATCTCTCAAGCCACTTTAGCTTCCCGCCCTTATAGCCATACCAAACGGGGCAATGGTTGCTGAAAAAGATTTCAATAGACCCAAGTGCCCACCGAAGCACCTGGTTCAACCGATCAGACAAGTTGATGGGAGCTGTACCCTTAAATGCAGGTCTCTTTGGCATGCAGTATATGGATCTCCAGCCACGACAATGCATTTTGAAGCCTGTTAGAATATCTTCTGTGATAGATCCATAAATCCAGCCCAACTGTACACACAAACATGACATTAGTTCCAGTTCCAAGTTTAACCATACCCAGACCATATCTGACAATAACTTTTTGTTGGATTTAGGTGTTAGCGTGTCAATAGCTAAACAAGGAGGAAGGTAGTGTTCAGATGTTTTCTAAAGTAAGAATTGTGAACATTACCTCGGTACCCCATTCGGTTTTGTCTTCATAACCACAACTGATAACATGAATTGCTTCCTTAAGCAGGGCTGCTGGACTTGAGGAGGGTGGAACACCACCTTCTTCCATCAAAGTAGAGGTAACAAAAATTGATGACTGTCCAAATTTCTTTTCGAAATTCATTTGTGACATCAGTAGCTCCTTGTCATCTGCCAGTACTACTCATATAGCAACAATAAATAGGAGTTATCACAATATGATGGTAATGTATCCACCAAGATTATAATCAACAAAAATGTAAACTCACCTGCCACATCTCCATCTACCCCACTTTTAGAGTTCTTGAGCTTCTTTCGACGTCCAAAGCATGGACAACAATCACAGCTTACCATTTTTGGGCGCTTAGGACCTTTTGGGGGTTCATAACCATATAAAGCTTGCCTCCTAAAGACACACCCTGTGCCGACATATACAGGTCCCTGAATTCCATCTAAACCTCGCATGTTAATCTGCATATCAAAGAAAATAGTTCAATTTTATGTTTTTTAGCTTTATCAGTTGAACAAGTATGCATGAACTTTCGGAGATGGGGTATTTACATCAAAGAAGACTGTGTTTCTGTTGGCATAACGATCATGCCTATCTATTCCATCAAATCTTTGTGGAAATTGTACATAACAGACTTTCTTTCCAACTTGAGGGTCCATAAGGAAACACATGGCCTCTCGTGCTGCTTTGCTATTGTTTATGTAGTGATCACAATCCAAGTTCAACATGAATGGAGCATTTGTAAGAACTGCAGAAACACGAATCTACAATTGTACAGAATGTAGGGGATTAGTTGAAGGAAAAGGAAAAAACTAGGGTTGGGAAAGAGGGAAACTTGTCCGAGCAAGTTACCAAGGCATTCATGGCGCCAGCTTTCTTGTGATGCTGGAAACCTGGTCTTTTCTCACGAGACACATAAACTAGGCGGGGGAGTTCATTCCCTTCTGCATCAAGGCCTCCACTGTGACCTAGAAAGACTTGGATCATACCAGGATGATCTTTTGTGTTGTTACCTGGCCACGGTGTTCCATCTTGCATTATCCATCCCTCTGTGGGAACTTTCATGGCTTTCGCTACTTGAGCATTTATTCTCACCTTGAATTCTTCATACTCCCTCTGCATGCACCAACAAATATTTCAAGATTTATATTGAGCAGATATGGTAAAACTCTTATAGTACCTCTTTCATAGTGTATGTTAAAATTGCATACCTTCATTGCTCGACGCTCCTTCACAAATGTTGGTTGGACTTTATCCTTGAGATAATCAATCTTCTCACAGAAGTACATTTCAGGTGCCCGTGGTTCTATGGAGAACTTCTTACAAAAAGGCACCCATTTCCTTGCAAATTCTGCAGTTTCAGACATTGCTTCAAAAGTAAGCATGGAAGCTCCATCGTCCGAGACGTAACATGAAATCTTATCAACTGGATAATCCATGGCCAAGATTGATAAGATTGTGTTAGATGTTACAAGAGGAGGTTCCTTCATCGGATCTACAGTACTGACGAAGATGTCTACTGGAGCAAGCAAATTAGGTTCACCCTCACGTTCATACCTACATTAAAACATCCATATGATTATCTCCGATGATAAAATTCTTGATTTTGACACACACTAGTTAACATAGTAATTTTTTTCTCCTTTTCATTTTAGAATTGATATTACCTTAGGGATAGACGATCCAAGTAGGTTTCACGATCGATTGGGAACCATTTGGGGAACTGATCAAGGATCCATGAAAATGCAAACCAGATTTCACATATCACAGAAGTTAGCCACAAACCCAATGCATCATGCACTGGATTTAGAATCCGGTATCGAAGGAAGAAGGCAAGAATAACGAGCCGGGCTACAATAACCATCCGGTATGGATTAATTTTGCTTGATGCTATTGGTACCTTCCTTGATAGCGGTTGTCTGGCTGCATCAATCCTACAACAGTTTTCTAGTCAATTAATACATGGACTTCCTCAAGTGAAAATTAAAAATATCTGAATTAGAAATTCAGGAATTGTCAAAATTTTCAAGCATACATAGCCATGTCAGGGTCATTGCCATCATCAGGTTCAGGCCCAAGATTGCCTTGCTGCAATTTCCAGTCATCCATTCTATCTTTCCAACCTTCCTCTCTCTTTTCATCCCATCTTGTACTCCCTGGTTTTTTTAAAAGCATATCAGCTACCATATGAAAATGAAACTAGCTTATAGGAGAGAGATTAGAACCTCCCTCAATGTATTGCGAAAACAATGACATGGAGAAAATTTACCTGGTTCAGAAATTGGATATGGATGTACACGTTTGTGCAATGAAGAAGATAACATCTGCTCTCCATAACCTTGAGAAGATAAAGGAAGCTCACCATTTGCCTGCATATGTAGATGTTTGTTTATAAATCTAATATTTACTAGAAAAACATTTCCTAATTGAGGCTAAGAATAAAGTTTTGCTGACACTCACTGTCTGTAATCTTCCATACTGTGCGTTTTCATCGTCATCTGGGCCTCTACCATAGCTCATTTTGCCATGGAGCATAGCTTCTGCCAGGTGACTATGGTTGTTCCTCTCATCATCAATGTTGAACTCATGTTCAATGTCATCTATGTCTTCTTCATCTTCATCTCCCTCAACCCTCGGACTCCCTTCACAATACCCAAAAAGTGAGTGTTTAAGAAAAAAGAAAAGTTGAAACTAGTTATTCTTATTGCATTGCATACTCCATTGTTCTAGCTTCACCTTTGAGTCTCTTGTATCTAGTTTTACATTGAGGACAATTTTGGCTTCCTTCTCTTCTTTCATACTCATAGCAAGGTCTGCAAACTGGAAAACCACATTCATTGCAGGCAACAAACAGATCACCATCCACAGTAAGCCCCACGTCATCACCACAGATCTCACAAACTTGACCGTCCAAATTCTTCAACGGCTTCGGCTGTAGAAGAGAGGAGAAAACAAAACAAAAACAAGAACAACCATATCAGCCACAAACACACATACCAAAACTTTCTCCCATTGCATTTTTTGATCAAGTTCATTACCTCCTCATGGCCATGAATGACAACAAGCTCATTACGATTATGAGACCCAGCGACAAGTCCAGCACTGGCTTCCATGGCTGGAAATTGACACGAGGAGAGACTAAGCGTTCAGTGAAGGATGAGAGTTTGAAGCAAGTAATGTGTTTTATGAAGGAGAAAGGTAGAGAAGCAAAAGGGTGGCATGAGATATTCAATTGTCTTCTTCACCTAATGTGTCCATGTAATGGGTGGTGAGTTGGTTGCTGTGTCAAAGTCCCCAGTCTTGCCTTGAAGTTAAGCTTCCTCCTTTTCACTATTCCACCGCCATGTTGAAGTCCCAACCATTGAGGTATCTTTGCTGTTCTATTCTTCTTTCTTTAAAATAATTCTTCTTTATCAACTATATATTTTGATCTCCAAAGCCTTTGCATAGTGAGCATCCAATAGTCCCATAATTGATTGATTATAATCTAAAGTAAAAGTTATTATACATCATTATTTGGTTTCTGACTATAAGCATGACTGCATGAGGACATCGACACATCGTTTTGATGATGCTAGATTTTGTAGGATTGACCAACTCAGCCTCTAAATTAAGAATCTTCAATGTAGATTAATAACTACAAACTCTTGATTATTTGTTTTCAGTTAAAAGTGTATCTACTGATTAGTATACACATATAGATCCTATTTTTGTGATTTCAAGAGGACCATGTTTGTTTAGCATGAGAAGAGAAGTTGGGAAAGCTGAACAAGAATGGTAGAAAGATGGAGAGTATGCTTAGAATGCAAGAAGCTGATGATGCTTCAAATGCAAGGACTTGAAAACTTGTAAACCAAAAGAGCTTCAAATTGTTAGGTAAGGAAGTTGTAGTTTCTCCATCTGTTCTTGACTGATTAGCTAAAACTTTTTCCCATCTTCAATTTGCACTTTCTTTATATTATATATAAATTGCTTTGCCAACCATTTTCTACTTGATCTCTCTTCTTTTTAGTCAGAATAATATAAAATTAAGCTGGCCATTCTTTTTTTCTTTCTTGAGTTTGAAAATTCTTCTCTCTATTTGTTTTTCCCTTCCAAATTTTTGCTGAATATTGATTTTACTTGGAGTTTTAGTAAGTATAATTAAAAATAAAATTAAATAAAAATATAGTCCCTCTAATTATTATTTATTTGGAGATACTCATTTTGGTCAACTGCTTTTACTCGAGGTTGGTATTTCCTTATAATCTATTTAATTTTATAACTAGGTTAGTTCTTATTAATTACACCTATGTTTACTATATGGTAAGGTAGATGATCGAATCTCAGTCTTCGAAATTGAAATTAGTGGTACGAGTTCATATCAGTTGAACTGTGATGAATTACAAATAACACATGACTTTGTTCAGCTTAATTTTAATATAAAACGACCAATTAATTATCTCACTTGAGTTTCACTCAAAAAGCTATTAAAATTATCGAAAAATATAAGAAAAGAGACAAAAAGACAAAAAGCAAACAAATTTTAATTGTAATGCCAAGATGTTAGAATAGAAACATCGAAAGCATATTAGAGAAGATTTTGTGACGATAAATTGAGAATGGTACATACAACTTATCCTAAGATTATGTTTTCTACATGTCTTGGTTAAACCTATGTGAGAAAAAGGGAATACGAGATAATAGACAAAACTAAGTCCTAAATTGTAGTTCATAGGAACTTCAATTGACGCTTGATTTTGATGAAGCCTTTCTACTTTAATTGGTATTTTTTCACGAAAAGTTGGGAATATGATTCTGGTGAATGATTTAACAAAGTATGTGTCAATTACAAAAAAATGCTTTTATTTTTTATTAGGAAAAAAAAAAAGACCAAAACTTTTGAAATTCAAGTTTATTTGTTTTGGAGAGGAAAGGTAGAGGGAGAAGAGAGATGAGAGAGAGATTGTTATTTTCTTTTTAATATTAAAATATCAAATAATAATTATTAATTTAAATAAAATAGACTAATTGAAAATATTAATAAACTACAAAGGAATAAATATTGGAATTGAAAATTGAAAATTGAAGGATACACTTAGTAAGTTGTAAGGAACCATAGTTTGGAGGTTGGTTTGTACAATTTTGTTTTTAAAAAAGCTTTTTTTTTTTTTTTTTCTATTTATTTCAACCATTACAACTGTTGATGGGAATATATTTATTTTTTTCTTTATCTTTTCTAAATTATAACTGAGTTGAATATATTTTTTTCTTTTTTAAAACTTAAGGAGTGATAAAGAAGAATATTTTATTGGTTTGACTCTAATTTATTTTTGATGCCTTTCATCTTTGATCCATTAGATGAATTAAATGAATTCTCATAACTAAACAATTATACAAATTAATTATACAAATTGAATCATTGAGACTCATTTTTTCAATTTATTAAATCACTGACTAAAATCAAACAAACTAAATATAATATAATTTCTACATAAGTTGGTGAGACAATTAATGTGGGACACATAATTCCTCTAATTTATTTTCCTTTCCAAAATAGCTTAAATTGGATTGCTATTATTATAATTTTATTAATAATTTGTGTCTAAGAGAGAAAATTATTATATTATGTCTAATAAAATAGATTATTTGTGTTTGAAATGTAAATATCACAAAATAATAATATTTAGTCAATAATATTATTATTATTTATTAATATATAAATAAGAACTTATATGGTAAGTTTCATATTTGAGAAGGCAGTAATAGCATCAGTTCTTCAAATTTATGTTTAGAAGTAAAAAAAAAAAAAAAAAAATTACATTCCAGTTTTTATTACAACTCAAACATACATCAACAAACACTTCAACATTTTTCGACAAAAAAAAAAAAAAAAAAAAAAAACATAATCCTATTTCTTGTAATTCAAGAACAACGAAAACAAAGAGCTATGCCATATTATTCTCAATTTCTACATTAAAAACCATCACAAACTCCCATTAGCCTCCTCAATCAACCTCCTCGATCTTCGGCCCAGCCCCGCCAGACTGGGTGGAGCCGCCACTGGGCATATCATCGCCCATTGGAACACCGCCACCCGCACCGCCCTGATACATCTTAGAAATGATGGGATTACAAACACCCTCAAGCTCCTTCAGCTTGTCTTCAAGCTCATCAACCTCAGCCAACTGATTCCTATCCAACCATTCAATTGTTTCTTCCACAGATTTCTCAATCTTTTGCTTATCATCAGGATTCAATTTCCCGGCAAATTTCTCATCCCTCACAGTGTTTCTCATATTATATGCATAATTCTCCAATGCATTCTTTGCTTCAACCTTCTTCTTCACTTCTTCATCCTCTGCTTTGTACTTCTCTGCCTCTTTCACTAGCCTTTCTATTTCGTCTTTGCTCATTCTTCCCTTGTCGTTCGTGATTGTGATCTTGTTCTTTACTCCTGCGGTTTTGTCCTCGGCTGATACGTTTAGAATGCCATTTGCGTCGATGTCGAACGTTACATTGATTTGTGGCACACCTCTTGGCGCTGGAGGAATGCCAGTGAGCTCGAATTTGCCGAGGAGGTTGTTGTCTTTGGTTCTTGCTCGCTCTCCTTCGTATACTTGGATTAGAACTCCTGGTTGGTTGTCTGAATATGTTGAAAAGACTTGTTCTTTCTTCGTTGGGATTGTCGTGTTCCTTGGTATTAAGACTGTCATCACACCGCCTGCCGTCTCTAGGCCGAGACTTAGAGGCGTGACGTCGAGGAGTAGAAGGTCTTGAACTTTCTCGTCTCCTTCTCCACTTAGAATTGCAGCCTGGACAGGACCATGGACACAGTCAATATTAACTACTTACACTTCAAATTCATAGAAAGCCATACTCTAATACATATCCTACAGTGATCCCATCCTCACAATTTTACAATTCAAATCACTAATTGAATTTTAAGAATTTGTTTGGTTTGATTAAAGGAAAAAATGGTCTTAAAAAAAGTACTCTTATTTAAAATCTTTTGGTAAATACTGTTCTAATATAAACTCGAATCTTATTTTGAATAGTTGTTCTTTAAAATGACTCATTTCTAAAAGTAAAGGAAAGACAGAAATTGATGAACCAAAGTAGATTTAATATTATATTAGAACTCTAATACTTATATTCCTAAAAAACCCAATAAATAAAAAAACAATTACACAATACTAATTGATGTAAAGATGACATTCTAAAAGTTTGAGCAGCAAAATTGATCATGTTCTTGTTGCAGTTAAAGAGAAAAATGAAAGATCAATCCAATTTAAAGTAAAGATGAAATGTTCTTAGTTACCTGAACAGCAGCACCATAAGCAACAGCTTCATCCGGATTGATACTTTTGCAGAGCTCCTTTCCATTGAAGTAATCTTGCAAAAGCTGTTGAACTTTGGGAATTCTTGTAGATCCACCAACCAAAACCACCTCATGAACTTGACTCTTATCAATTTTAGCATCACGAATACATTTCTCCACTGGCTCCATACACTTCATGAACATATCCATACACAGTTCTTCAAATCTAGCCCTTGTTATCGTCGCATAGAAATCGATCCCTTCGTACAAGGAATCGACTTCAATTGTCGTTTGAGTCGTCGACGACAACGCTCGTTTAGCTCGTTCACATGCCGTCCTCAACCTCCTCAATGCCCTAGCATTGCCGCTAATATCCTTCTTGTTCTTCCGCTTGAATTCTGAAACAAAATGATTCACAAGTCTGTTGTCGAAATCTTCTCCGCCAAGATGTGTATCACCGGCAGTGGCTTTCACCTCGAAAATCCCCTCTTCTATTGTCAAAAGAGATACATCGAAAGTTCCACCGCCGAGATCGAAGATCAGCACGTTCTGTTCACCTCTACGAGAGGCTTTTTTATCTAATCCGTACGCAATCGCCGCCGCCGTTGGTTCATTGATGATACGCATCACGTTGAGACCAGCAATCGCACCGGCATCTTTCGTCGCCTGTCTTTGTGAATCGTTGAAATAAGCAGGTACAGTAATTACCGCATTCTTGATAGTTTGCCCTAGAAACGCTTCAGCGATCTCCTTCATCTTAGTCAAAACCATAGAAGAAATCTCCTCCGGAGCAAACTGTTTGTCTTCACCTTTATACTTGACAACAATCATCGGCTTGTCTCCTGGTCCGGCAATCACTTTAAATGGCCAGAGCTTCATATCACTCTGAACAGACGGATCGGAAAGTCGTCGGCCGATCAACCGCTTGGCATCGAAGACAGTGTTCTGAGGATTCATAGCGACTTGATTCTTGGCCGCATCGCCAATCAAACGCTCAGTATCAGTGAAAGCTACATAAGAAGGAGTGGTTCGGTTACCTTGATCATTGGGTATAATTTCAACACGATCATTGAGCCAAACGCCGACGCAGCTGTAGGTGGTGCCGAGGTCGATGCCAATGGCTTTGCCTTCAGTTTTGGCCGCCATAACCGGAAATGCTTGAGATTGAGAAAACAGAGAGTTGTGTAAAAGCGAAAGGAAGAGAGATTTTTAGTTCTTTTCTTGGAAAGTGATGTATGGATTTGAATGAGTTTTTCTGAATTATGGAGAGAAATTGAAGATTTGAGATTTATAGGGTTTGAAGGGAAAGATCGAGAGAAATGAAGATGAAGATGAAGAAAAGTATGAAGATCGGAAGAGTTGAAGAGAGTTCGGGAGTGTTCCAGTAACGGTCCAGATGGCGGGAGAAAGAAACAAACTTACAAAACTAGGCCTCAATTTCATGCAATTTACATTTCTGCCATTACTACTAATAAACTACCCCAAACTATGGTAGTAGTTCCAATTTTACGTGTTTAAATTAAACCATCAAATTTATATAATTATGAAAATTAAATCTTGTATAATTTATACAATTATAAAAATTTAAGAATTTAATTTTAAAATTTGGATAAGTTTAAGGGTATCATTGACACTACTACCATACTTTAAGGGTTGTTTTTGCAATTTGTCCAACTCTGGAGTCGTGTATAATTTATAAGTGTGTCCATCTATATTCTCTTCTAGATATTGTTCAACTTATGTTATGTAAATTTTTTTTTATTTAAGTAAATTAACCTCTAAATTTTCACGTCCATTAATTTAGAGCTTTTTTATGAGATTTATTTTGAAAATTATTTACACACTAATTCTCAATTATGTTGGAATTTTTTTAAATGTTTAATTTTACAAAATAGAGTATTAGGGTTACGTGGATGATTTTCAAAGAGAATTCCGACTAATAGTTTAGATTGTTTCGTTTATTAAAGTTAATAAATTTAATTGATATAATTAAATGTTTCTAACAAAGTTTTTCCAAACAACATTTGATAGAAGACGTAAATTGATATACTTATAAAAGTTTTTGGTTTAAATTATATAGTTCATAAAACTTAGAAATGTAAATTGATATTATTTTTCATTGTGTATAGTAATTATAGTATGAGAAATTAATCTAAGTTTAAAATATAGGTGAGAAATTCAATATTTTTTAGAATTAAAAAGAATAAATTTAAATTAGTAAAAATTTTAAAAATATATTCAATATTTTTAATCGTTCAATATTTACAATTAGTGCAAGGAGGAGGCCCAATTTCAACAATTCTAAAAATTTAGGAGTCGCATTGTTAGTATTGAAAATTTAAGGGTATGATTGCAATTATAAAAATAATGGTTTGCAATTAATCTTGAGAGACAATGACCACGAGGTCCTTTGGGAAGGGTGAATTGTTTGAAATATTCAGGGGTATTATAGGAATTTGATGTGTCTAAGTATTAAAACGGCAGGATTTGGCGGTATGGATTAGTGCAAGAGGAATGGGGGGTGACAACTCAACTATTTATTGCATCTCTTCCTATCTCCTCCTACACTATTCTTGATTCTTCTTCTTCTTCTTTTTTTTTTTTTTCTAAAAAAATAATAATAATAGTAACTTTTAGTTTTTGAATTTTTTGAGTATTAAAATGTAAATGAAATATTCGAGAGATTTAAATTTAAAATTAGATGTTAATATATATATATATATATATTTAATTATATTTTAAACCGTTGAACATCGAAGGGGTGGTGGCGCAGTTGGCTAGCGCGTAGGTCTCATAGCTTAAGAGTTATCCTGAGGTCGAGAGTTCGAGCCTCTCTCACCCCAATCTTCTTTTTTAAAGTTAGGTTGAGACTGTTTTGCCCTATTAGAATTTAAATATTATGCAAGCAAACCTAAGATTACATAAAATTAAATTATAGAACTAACACTTAATACCTCGTACAATATAAATACAAAATGTATTATTTTTTCAATAATAGTATCTAATTCATGACTTTAGTACCATGTGGCTGCCATGTAAGTCAATCAAACTATGCGATTGCATGGTCTGTCACGTGTAGTTCACGAGTTCGTGGTCCTCAAATCTAAATCTCTCTCATTTTCTTCTTCATCCAAAAAAGCTCTCCACTCTTGTGCCGTCGCAGCCATCAACTCTCCTCGCCCGTGTCCACCGTTCAAAACCTCCAACCATCAACGGTTGTCATCAGCCATCCACCGTTGTCAACCGTCCGCTGTCATAGACCGTCGGCGTCCACTGTGAGTATTTTTTCTTTAAATTATCAACCCATCCCTTAAGTTCCTCTTTAAATATTCTATAAATATAAGTTTGGTTTAATGATTTTCATGCATGAAAAATATTAATTAGATTTTTTATGATTTTTCGTGTGTATCTCTTAGGTTTTTTATAAACCTTAATGTGTGTTTTGTGTAGATCTAGATATTGCGATGATTACATTTTTGGATATAGTTTGTTTATATGTTTTGTTTTGTTTTTCTTTTGTTTTGTTTTTTTTATTTATTATTTTTGTGGTCTATGGTACTTGTTGTTCACATTATTTTGAGAATTGTTTAAATAATGGTTTAAAGAATGGATTAATAAAGAATGGGTTATAGAATGATTTATAAAGAATGATTTTAAGGAATGGGTTAAGGAATGTCTTAGACTTATTTTGAATTCTTTTGGTTTAATTTGGTCTATGATTCAATTTGCATTGTGGTTTTATTTTATAATTTTGTACAATTTTAAACAAGTTAACCATGACTACGCATCTTCAAGATTTAATCATTCTTGAATTGGAGAATTGTGGGGATAGAAATATTGAGACAAAGGTCGATGAATTATTCAGGGATTCAATTGTGCAAAACAAAAATGAATCGGTACCTTCAAAGATTTTCACACAAATCGATTGGGATATTACAAACTCAATTTGTGAAGGTGGTTCAACTTTGCATGACATATAAAGATGTGTAGAAAACTCGAGTCTGATACAAAAAGAGATGTTATTTGACAATAAGGAAGATTTATAAATAGCAGTTAAAAAATATTATGTGACACGACACTATCAAGTTATCGTGGTTGAATCAAACCAAGATATGTGGCATTTACGATGCAAGTTGTGGAAGGAAGGTTATAATTGGAGGTTGCATGCTTGTCGGCGTAAAACTCACGGCTTGTTTCAAATTATAATTTCACGGCTTGTTTGTACTTAGAGTTGACACAAGATCATTCTCAGCTTAATTCTAATTTTTTAAGTATGGAGATTCAAAATATTGTGCGAGTAAATTCCAGTGTTACAATGCCTGTACTTCAAGAGACAATAAAAAAAATCACGTCTTTTTACAGAATAATTGTGTCTAAGATGTACAACAGTATTCAGTGCAACACAATTTATCAAAACTTGGTTCAATGTGTGACCAATGCATTTTTAGTGTTGAAGAAATCATTCAACAAACACGTCGACTTAATGTTCACGAAATTGATAGAAGACGTGTTCGTCATAGGCGCCAACGACAACAAGCTAATGATATTCTAGAGCAACTAGTCGAACTAGAATCTAATACAACAAATGAATCGACTTCAGCTTTTGTTGGCTTTTTTACCCTTAAACTTAAATTAATTAATTTTAATTAATTAATTAATTGGTGTTTTGATGATAACAAA
>JBBPDJ010000019.1:10148088-10163479 GCA_037974625.1 Cucumis cinereus
AATTTGGAATATCAAAAACACTTATCAATGGATTTGCTATTTTTCTTATTTCAAAAAATTCTTGCCATTTTTCAAACCACCCCTACTAAATTTTGCCATATCTCCAAATTTCTCTTAAATAAAATGTAATTAGAGGAAATGACAAAAACGGGGTTACTTTGATTTTTTGGCAAAAAAAAAGAAATGTCGAGAATAAGATTTATGGCAAATCATGAGACTCTAGTGTTATGACTATTATGAAAATACCCCTAATCTTTCCTCCTGATTCAATGAAATTTATTAAATTATATTTTCATTTTTTAGAAAAAATAGTTATATTTAAGTTTTTTAAAAGAAAAAAATCTTTCCATATTAAAATCTATCTATATATATTTAATCTATATATATCGCGGCCGTAAACATTTCGACATCCAAAATCCCTACCAGAGTCCATGTTTTCGCTAGCATATATCACATTGAAGATCCATCTTCATTTAAAAAAAATTACTTCCCAATCACACTCTTAATCCCACAGATTATATATTCTTAATAATTCGAACTACTTACCTTCATTGTCGAAGGTGCGTAGATCACTATGAGTAATTGAGTATGCATTGCAGTTGTGTGAAAATAATCAAACTTTGTTCACTGACAAGGTGACAACATATTTGGGCCAAGCACTGCTGATGCTGTTGAATCCTTGTTTAAAGCTTTCCGTCCTATTATTTAATATCAAGTTCCATGTGCAGCAATTTTGGGAAACCACAATCAAGAGTCTACTATGACTCCAGAAGAGTTAATGTCATTTCCCTCATGGATTATTCAGTATCTCAAACCAATCCATCAATTTCCTTCAAATGAAAATCAGATGATACAGAACATTGATTGATTTGGGAATTATGATATTAATGTCTATGGTTCTCCAGGTTCAAATTTAGCAAATTCCAACGTCCTTAATCTTTACTTTCTCGATAGTGGAGACAGGAAACTACTGTAGAGTTTGAGATGATAGCATTTGGGATGATGAACATTGTTGCTTCTTGCACTTCTTGCTACCTTACTGCATGTAAGGTGCAAATTCAATGGAGTAGCTCAAGTTTTCTCTTCAATAAAAACATAATAAAAGAGAAAAAAAAAAAAAAGCAGAATGAGCAATGAGGTGGTCAATGTTTATCTTTTTCTTTGCTCTATAGTAAGGATTAAGAAGGTTTCTTTCTCTTTTAATCAAAAGATAACTATTCCTCTTTGAAGCTTAAGGATAAATGAGAACATACACCATACAACTTGCCAAATATCTCTAAGAGCTTAGAAGAGCTGCAATTTACTCAAGACATGCAAATACAAGGCATTTGTTTAGTTGATATACAAATATTTTTTACTTGGATGCAAATACAAAGTATTTGTTTATCAATATGCACATTTTTTTTTTTAACTTCGATACAAATATCAAGGTATTTAATTGCTTACTCGATATGCTCATATTTTTTTACTTGGATTCAAATACAAGCTTTTGTTTAGTTGATATGTACATATTTTTTGACTTGGATACAAATACAAAGTATTTGTTTAGTTGATATTGCACATATTTTTTTTACGGTGGAAATTAAAGTAATTTTAAGTTAAAAAATTTGAAAATATTTAGATTTTTAAATATTAATAGAATCTTGATTTTTCAGGTTTTGTATTTTAGATTTTAAAATCAATAATTTAAAAATATTAGAATGAATGATGTGTCTACCTCTTAATTTGTCAAACTATTTTTCTTTCAAATACATTATATAATATAGTGCTAGAGACAATGCAATGTGTTTAGTTATTTTTCTCAGTATAAGGTATTTGTGGGTCTTAAATTTATGACTAATATTTCTTTCAATACAACGTATTTGTGGGTCTTAAATCTATGATTAATATAGGTATTTGTGGGTCTAAGTATAGTTATTTTTTTAATCGCAAATACAAAGTATTTTATGGTGTGTTGATGATGTTAAAAATTGGTTGCTCAATTTCTATGAAATTCGAACATTTTAGGATGGTGTGGTTCATAGGGTTTTTTTTTTTTTTTTAAAAAAAACTAAACGTAATTTAAGTTTTATTTTGAAAATATTATGGTTTTTCAAAGTTAGTAGATTATTTAATAATAATTGTTTAGGAATATAGTTAAAATTTGATAGTTACGATTTGAATTTTAGAAATAGTAGAATTTAAAAACATTTGTTTTTAAATATTAGTAAAATCTTAGTTGTTAGGATTGAAATCTTAGATGGTTTGAATTAGTTAGGGACATTTTGGTCAATCGTTAATTCATAATTAATAATTTTAAAATTTATTTTGCAATTTTTATAATTTTAAAACATTTTTACTATTTTTAAAAATAAAACATTTTATTTTGAAATTTATCTGGATGGTTTAAGAAATTTATTAAGTGTTGGGGAAAAACTAAAAGAATGACACATTTGAAGTTAGTTTTAAGGTGGAAGGGCAATATGGTCATTTTAACATTTCTATTATTATTTAATAAAGGAAAACAAAAGGAAGGAAGAATCTACATCTTCTTCTTCCTCCTTAGTCACTCACGGCTCGACAGCCCACCCCCTCTCGAAACCGCTCTCAACCGTGCCATCTCTCTTTCTTTCTCTCCTTCACACCGACGCCAGTCCTCCAAATTGCCGATAGTCAAATATCACCAATGATGTTGCGTTGTCTTTGCCCAAACATGCATCACACCCACTGTTCGCGTCCAACGCGAGACGCATCATTCCAAATCAAGTACAACAATTTTGCCATCTTTTGCACCAGCCACGAGCCACACCTCCAACGCTGCCCCTTCAGCCGCCGAGCGTAGCAACTCATCGAAGATCAAGTCAACCACTGTTAGTCTATTTTTCATTCATATTTACCACTTGGAGTAAGATTCTTACAGTTCGGAGTTGTTGGTGGGAGTGATTTTGGAATACATATTAAGGTTAGGATTGAGTTTAACAATACTCGTTACGTTTTGGTGTTACAATAGAGTTTATGGAATGAGTTAGTTGTTGTACAACCAGCGAGGAGCGGATATTAAGCGTTTTGGCACAATTTTGGGTAAGATTCTAAGCTTTGGTGAGTGGGTCTTGAGTACCCATTTAATTTTGGTGATACAATTGTATAACCCATGGTGTTGAATGCTAGTTTTGAATTTAGAAGGTCATTAAGGAGTTGTCCATCAAAATTTAGGCTACTTTGGTAAACGTTTGGTAAGTTTTGGGTAACTTTAGTAAGTTTTCTTGGAGTCTTTGAATACCCATTTAGTTTTGGCATGAAATTTATGTTACCCATGTTGTTGTGGCTTAAAATATTGAAGTTTTGGAGGATTTAGAACGGTTATCCAAAATATTTAAGGTTGTTTAGGCAAGTTTGGGTAAGTTCTTAAGGTTATTGACCGTTAGATTGCTATTGAGATTGTTAATGGATCTAAATCTCTAAAATTTAGATAGTTGGTATAAAAGCGTAATGATTTGAAAGACCCATTAAGTTTGACTTAGGTTTGGATGCTCATTGGTTAAGAACTTAGATTTGAAATCTAAGAATTTGTAGGTGGAAAGTTTAGTCTAAACTAAGGCGAGTTGAGAATACTGAGAGATGATAATTGAAGGACTTTAGAAGCATAAAATAGGTTGAGTTTATATTATGGAGTGTTTTAGATATAGTTGTGTCGATTGCCATATGAGGATAACTTAATGAGCTCAATCATTGTTTTCAGGTCAACCGAAGTTGGTAGAGTTTATAATCCCAGGGGATCGAGTTATTGATAGTGAGTGGTTCATTTTCAAGCTTTATATTTAAAATTAATATGTATGTTATTTTATGACATGGTTTAGAAAGTACCTTGCCGTAAACTTCTTTTGACATTGTTTTTATTAATGTTTAAATGATATGCTTACTTTCCATGCTTTAATGAATACATATGGTTTGAAAGCATAAATGGGTTGCTAACCATGATTAGTTTTTAAAATTGAGCTAGCGATGTTTTATGAGAAACAAAATGGTGATTTCTCTAAAGACTACGATAATGTCTTTCTGAAGCTGAAAGAGGTCGTGACTGGATATCTGAGAACTTGAACCTAGGTGAGGATGTCACACCCTCTTCCAGACTCTCCACTCTTAACCTAAGAGATGGTGTGAAGCCAGTAAGTAACGTTCTTAACTTAGCGACACTCACTGACTTAACTTATTATGTGAAACATGCAGTAGAAATAACTGATAATATGTAAATAAAATTTACATACATAACTAGTCTTCACAGGTGTTCCATACCACCCAACACACTCGTTATAATATTTTACAGACCAAAACATGCATATAAAGAGTCATAATTATGACCTCAACAAAACTCAAACTTGACAGCATACAGGCAACAATAGGTCAGACTCGAGAATCACGATCTCTACCTGAAAAGTGAGAAAACCTTTGAAAGAATGAGCTACCCCCCAGTGAGTGACAATTTATAAACAATATAATTTAGAAATCATTCATAACTTGGAAATACTTAAATGACATACTTTAGAAATCACATGCTTTAAAAATACATGAATATCATACTGCTGAAACATATCATAAACTTTGCAAAACGATATATTCTAAATATTTCATAAGGCAATGCATAACTGAAAACTTTTGCATAGTAATCTGTAACTGAAAACTTTAACAAGTCATGTGTAATCCTTTAACTACGTTGTAGTGGAGAAAATCCAACACTTCCAACATCTTTATCGTAGTGGAGTCATCTCAACACTAATGACAGCGATACGCCGTGGTGGGATCAGTACCAACAACGTCTTTTCCATGGTGGAGCTAGCTAAACACTCATGACAGCGATACTACGTTATAGTGGGACGAGTATCTATAACGTCTTTGTCGTAGTGGGGCGAGTCCAACACTAACGATAGCAAAATCTACGTTGCAGTGGGGTCAATTTCAGCAACGTCTTTGTCGTAGTGGAGCAAGCTCGACACTTACGACAACGCTATCTACGTTGTAGCAGAGCCACCGCTCACAACGTTTTTGCCATGGTGGGGCGAACTGAGCACTCATGACAACAAAATACTTTAGTGTGCACACTTAGTATACTAGCCTTGGGCTCAATCATGAATATAGATGCTTGTACTGTAATTCTCATAAATCACTAAAATAGTACTTAAATACCTTTGGTTGAAGTATTCATTAAGAAATACTTATGAAACTCGAATCATTCTAATCATACTTTTACTTAAATCTTGTAAAATGTGAACATAGTATCTTCGACCTTTAACACATCAAATCATGCTTACTAGCATATGTAAATTCATAAATCATGTATCTAATCGTTATATAACATATTTTGGCAAGAAGAAATCATAAACATTCAATACATTTTGCTTAAGAAGTCTACCTCGTAAAACGTGTAAACTCGAAAACATTTTAAAGAAATTCATACTATATACTTCAAAATCATAATTTAAAATTATAAGTCACTCACAAACTTGATGAAACGTTCTCGGTTCATAAACTTCTCCAATCGTCAAATTTTCTGAAAATTATCTCAAAATTGACAGATTAAACCGAGCCGATAACTAAACACGTCCTTTGGTCAAATTCCCTAAATACTCCTTAATTTGCTCCTTAATCAGGATAAATTTCGCATTTAACAAATTACATATTAATCGGGCTAAGGCAATTAAATGTTCTTTCCTCGAATTTTAATAACGGACAAATAATGACAGGGACTTTTAATGACAGGGGCTTTTAATGACGGACTTTTAATGACGGACATCTTAAAAATATCATCTTCAACCTTTGACTTTTTCGCCAAATTTTGCCCAGTTTTTGGCCACAACTCCGACGACACTTCGACAATGAAAGTCTCTTTTTCCGGGTAAAATTGGACGTTCTAACCATTACCAAACAATTATTCATAACTTAAACATCATTACCTCAAGCTTTGGCCATCCAATTTGCTCTCAAACCACGAGAATTCAAACTGAAAATTTCGTTTTTCTGTTTTTCAGCGAGTTTTTCTACAATTTTGAAACTTCAAATTCGTCATTTCCAGCTAAAATTAGTAAAATTAATTGTTACGAAATCAAATAGGAACTTCTTATTGAGCTTACCACAAATTTTGAAAATCCAATTTCAACTCTAACCCCTTCAATTTCTTAAAAAACTTCATTTGCTAAAAACAGTATAATTTTCAGCTCCGACGACAAATTCTTCATTTTTCTTGGTTCTCTCGACTATATTTCTTCAAATTAAGCTTTCCTTTAGTTTTCTCTCTTTTCTAACACTTTAGATACAAATTTCACTCAATTTGGTCAAGAATAAAATGCTTAATTTCTCTCTTCTTCTCACTGTGTTCATCTCTTGGCTTTGCCCAGAAAATTATAACCTCCTCTCAGTTTTCTTTCTTCTCTTCTTCTTTCTTCTTCTCAATTTCCTTCTTCTCTTCATTTAGAATGATCGACAGTAGCTTACTTATCCTTACCCCCACTGAATTGGCATCTAATTAGGAGAAATTGGAGAAGAAAATCAATTTTCCTTTCTCTTCTTATCCTCTCGGGTGAGTATAAAAAAAATCTTTTTTTTTTTAAAGAAAAAGTGATAACAATAACAATAACATTAACAATAACAATAACAATAACGTGAGAGAGAATGTGAGAGGTATTCTTGACCGTGTATTTAGTACATTCTACTATGGTTGACCGACATATGTGGATATGGTGTTCGGATTGTCACCTTGGTAGGGACTGAATATGAGTGAGCTTAGTTTGGCCGCATGTTTCCTTGTGGATATGAAACATGTGTGAGCTATTCTCGATCGTATATCCGGTGTATCATGTCATGGTAGGCCGAGATATGATACAACTTTGATCGTGGATATGTGTGAGTTCAGTTTGGCCGCATGTTTCCTTTGGATCATGTGTGAGCTATTCTTGGTTGTATATTTAGTTTTTTCTACCGTAGTGACTGGGATATGGTATGGGGTAAATGGTCTGTATGTGTGAGCTGGATATGGCCGTAGGTTTCATTGTTGACATGGAACATACGTGAGCTAAGCTCGGTCGCATATTTGCCATAACCCTTTTGAGTTGACTTGAATATGAATAGTGTTGATATGTTTTTAAATAAATTGTAAATATTATATAAATTTCGATATGGAATCTGAGTTATAGTTTTGTTATCAAAAGTATGTTTAAACGTTTCTTATCGGAAGTATGTTTTAGAAGTTTTACATTTATAAACTTGAAGCTCACGTTTTTAAATGTTTTTCCCTCATGGAACTGTTAGGTTCTAGATGCCTGTTAAGCCGTCATTGCCACTCGTTTTAGTTAGACATCTACGACATTATGCTTTATGTATTTGAAGTCTATTATTCTGATACTTGGATATTGTTAGTGAATGTCATGGAATGTATGTTTTAATAACCTCATTTTTTGTTGTAACATATTTGAAGTGGTTTTTCAAGTATACATATGAGAAATTTGTTTGGGACTCTGGATTATTTTGATAAGTGTGTGGTGAGATTTTCTCCTCTTTTTAGGTGTGGTTAGTTCATTTTTCAGGGGAGACTCCGCCGAAATTTTAATAGAATTTTAAAGGATATTTGACAAGTACTTAGAATAGAATTTCATGTTTCGATCTAGGTTGGAGGGATAATCTGGAACGGGGTGTGACATGACGTCTAATGACCATCAAACAAGCAACTAAGAATTTAACAAATATTTTGTATTAGCAGATAAATTTGAACATGTATAGAGAAAATATGGTATACTCGAAAAAGTGAAAATTAAGCAAACACTATTTTAATAAATTTAAGAAAGTTTTTACAATTTAGAAAATGAAAATACCTTATACAATCCATCATACCATCACCATTCCAACCTCTATCATCACTACATTCATCCTAGGTGACTTGGCTTGCAAAAAATTCTCATGAACTTTAAGGTAATCCCATTTGCAATTTCTGCAACAACTCCACCTCTAATCACAATCTCCAAACTTTTTTTAAAGTTCATTATCAACACATGCATAGAGAAAAAATAGAGTCATTATCTCCTTCATTTGAAATTCTAGAGAAAATTGTTTGGAGCCTTAAATGACAATTGTCGAATAATCCATCACGCTCGAACAATGTGAAAGGCTCCCGAATGTCAATGGCAAGTGTTAAAACAAACCGAAAGAAACATTTGTACTTTGAAGAGGTTCCATCATAGTCCACAATTATGAATGGAGATAAAGAAGATTTTTAAAGCTAAAATATATATAGATTCAAATATAGAAAGATTTTTTCTTTTAAAAAGTAGAGATAAAACTCTTTTTCCTAAAAACAGAGATATAACTGTTTGTCCTAAAAAAATTCATTGAATTGGGGATAAAAGATTACATTTGAGGGGCATTTGCGGAATAGTCATAACACCATACACGTAAAATTTTGTGATTTGTCATAATTTCAATGATTTTTATTTTTTACCTATTTTCTAAACTAAACATTAAATTTTGCTATATCGTCAAATTTTTCTTAAATAAAGACTTTTTTTTTTTTTTTTGTGCTTTCGACACTAATAGTCACTAGGCTCAATTGCACTAATCATCTTAAAGCTACCATTTTTTTATACGGATAGGTTAATTATTTGGAAAATTACATAAAATTAAGCATAAATAACATTTTACATCATAGCATATTTATGACGGTTTTAAAAACCAAGAAACCATATATAGAAAACAAAATAGGCATTTACAATAATAATAATATAAAAAGTTGCTCAAGGAAAGCTTCTCCCTATCACGTGATAAGGGAAGCTTCTCCAAAACAATATTTTTATTTTTAAAAAAACTCACACAAGTAAGGTAAGTTTGATTGTAAAATTTGAAAATAATACCCCTTCAAATAAAAGCAAAAACGAGTGAGAAGCTTCAAAAAAATAAAATAAGGTATATATATCGCATGCACCAAAAGATATGTGTCGAATATGTAAACTAAAACTATATACATTGCATATATTGCTCAGTATATACAAACGTTATATTGTACACGTTGTCTTGTTCATGCACTTATCAAATATACCTAGATTTATTTCAAGAAAATTTAAATATATATTACATATATTATTCAGTATATACCAAACAATTATGCAATATATATTTATACTTTTTAGTATATTTGTAAACTCACCACGTAATAAACAATGATATACGATGTATATATTTAAATTTTATAGTATATTACTAGTATATTCGATATTTTCCAATATATTCAACAATAGGGAAGACATTGAAATGCAAATATTGAAATGAAGAGTACAAGGTGAAGAAAACACGTACTAGAAGCACTGAATTCTAAAGTTGGAAACAAATGTAGTTTTATAGACTAAACAAAAGGAGTTATGACAATAATAAAATAAGGAAGATAATATTATTCCTTATTTTAGGGAGTCGTACCAAATAAAATAAAAAAAATTAATAAAATTAAATGATGTAACGAAAATTGGGTTTTTTGCATGGATGACTTACTTTGAGGGGCTAAAATAAAATCAGACCTCACTTTTGAAAACCAAAGTGTTTTGGCCTGCTTACATCATCATAGTGTGAAATTACCCAAATATCCTCCCTTTAATTTCTCAACCCTCAACCCTCATCTCTCAATTCTCTCGATCTTCTTCAACATCTTTCTACGATCTTCATCTCCCTTTGATGACAGCAAATTGTAGCATAAGGCTTCACTTTTTCTTTTTATTTTTGTCATTGTGAAGTCCGTAGCAAGTTGGATTTTTAAAATTTGGATCCTTTTCATTCTTTTCTAATTTGAATTTTTTTTCATCGGCATCAAGTCATAAATTCTCTAATAGCAAAATCAATATACTAAAGCAAATAAAAATGGAGGCGTTAACAATGCAAATTTGAACAAATAACAAAATTTTAATGAAATGAGGTTTGTATATTAGATGAAATCAATTGAACCCAACACAAATAAGAACGAAAATTTGAACAAATCGAGGAGTTTTTTTATACATAAGCTAAAATGAAGTTGAAAATTGAAGAGCGAGTTGAGGATCGAGTGTCCAAGAGCAAACTTAAGCGTGTGACAAGAAGAAAAACTTAGCTTTCAAACTTGTGATGAGCGTCAAGTAGCGAGGAGTGAGGAGCGAGGAGTGTGCGTGTCGACGAGCAATGTCGGGAGAGGCATAGAGAGAGGAGCGGGGAGTGCGAACATCCTAACTTGTTCGCAAGCGATGTCGGGAGAGGCGCAAAGAGAACAAAGAAGATTGAGGAAATAAAGAGGGGCAAAAAACCCAAAGATAATGAAAAGGATCGAGAGAATTGTGGGATGAGGGTTGAGAAATTAAAGGGAGTTACACTATGATGATGTAAGTAGAAGGCTCAAAAATTTTGGTTTTTAAAAGTGAGGCCAAATTTCATTAGCCTCTCAAAGTAAGTCATTTGTACAATTTGATTAACTAGAGAGAATGAAATTAATTGGAGGGAGAATTGGATTAAAATGTTAAAAATGTAAAAAAAAAATTGAGGTTAAAATCCATATATGCGAACTTTCTAAATTTAGGATATTTATGAAATATTAGCTGTAAATTATGCTAACAAACTAAAGTTTCATTTTTTTAGGAAAAACAAGACATGACAAAACATGGATTAATTTCATGACTAATGTAATTTTTGAAACTAAAGACAAAAATAAGGTAGTGGTGAAAAAAACAAAAACAAAAAAAGGGTTGAAGTTGAAACTATTGTAAAAAATAGGGTGATTTCACTGTTGTGAGGAGTGTATCAAATACACAACTTCATTAGTCTAGTCACCGCCTACGTTTGAAGATTGGTTAAAAAGCATGACTGGGATTGTGTACCGAGTACACGACTTTGCTATTTAATTTTATTTTTAAATTATTAAATTGACTTATTTTTTGTTCTTGTTTTCTTTAAAATTAAGATTGATCTTTCTATAGAAAAACATAAATTTAAACGATTTAAAATAATAAAAAAATTAAATGGAGAAAATCCATTTAAACTTTAGTTTTTAGTTTTAAGGTTTAGGGTCAATCAATTTATTTTAAACACTTTCACCATTTAAAATAATAAAATATTTTAAATGGTGAAAGTGTCAATCACGTTATAATAAGGAGCAACTTTTTTTAATTATAAAATGTTGAAAAATTAAACTCATTTTATATAAAATGTCATAAATTAAATCCATTTTATATAAAATTTCATAATACAAAATGTCATAGTATAAACTCATTTTATATAAAATGTCATAAATTAAACCCACTTTATATAAAATGCTACAAATTTTATATAGAATGCCATAACATAAAATGTCATAAATTAAACTCATTTTATATAAAATGCCATAATATAACCATTTTATATAAAATAAAACCATTAATTCGTTGATGCAATTTTTTTTCCTTCTAAAAAAAAGTCAAATAATAACCAAGTTGATATGTTTATAATTTAAGATAAAATAAATCCATATCAAATTAAGTCAAGAAAACATAACTATAACTTTACAGCTACGAAATTTTAAACATTTAGAAGTTAAATGTTTGAACTTTTATCATAAATGAATTTCTATATTATAAGAAAATCAAACAAAAGAAATATATATATTGCAATCGAATCAATATAAGAAATCAATAAAAAAAAATATTTGACATATTAAAAATAATTAGTATCTAAACCCTATAAATTTATCATTATAATCCTCCCTTTTTAGTAGAAATCGTGTACCTGATCCACGATTTTCAATATGACATTCAATACTGCAACACTGGCAAGTCAGCTGTTTCGTGTTAGGAGAGTCGTGGACCGAGACCACGACTCAAAAAAATCGTGTACTGGGTACACGACTTCGCCACCTATGTTTGACAATCCTTTCCAACCACCCTATTTTTTTTATAAAAAACATAATATTTAACATACATTCAGTGTGAGATTCTACCATAGGAAAAAGACTGTGTTTTGTTTAGGTCGTACATCATCATTCTCTCATTTCCATTCTACAACCTGTGTCACCACTCTAACCAAAACTTCATTCCCAACAGTCCTTTTTTTCCACACAATAACAAACCCACAATCTGACTACTAAGAGTGGAAAATACACAAATCATGCATATTAGAATTTAATAACCACAAGATTATAAGGTACATGAAAAAATATATTTGAACCTCCATTCAGCGTCTAAATGGAATGTTGTATATCACCCTGTAAAAAACGCATATACATATAAGTATGAAAAAATATCTAGTATCCATAAAAGGGCAATAGAGAGAAACTTTTTAGGTCTATTATGCCATTACATTATACACATTTTCATGATTCCTATGATGCCCAAATTTGTCTTTTAAGCACAATTAATTTTGTTAATTAATTATCACTTTCTTTCTCCCACATTCCTCTTACTTTTACTCTCTCATATTTTTCCACTCATCCAAATTCTCCAACTCCCACTTACAAATGTCATAAATAGATTGTTGGCAAATAAGTTACTTTCACCTATTTGATGATTAATGGTGACATCTTTATTTTAATTTCCTAATAACTTTAATGATTTTGTATTTAATTAGAATTAGTAGTTGAATTTGAAAGGTTTCAAAACTCAAAAGTTTTTGAAACTTTTTTTATCTCTCCTGCAACATATATAAAAACTCATGTTCTACCTTTTTTCCTACAACAAATTCGCTCTCTATTTTTAATGTATTTTTCTTCTCGAAGTTCTTAGATGGAGAAGGTCATATTACATATTTTTGTAACACTAAGTTGTAGAAATTGCCAAAGTCATATGGTTCATTATCGAATGTTTGTATCTTGAACAACAATTTGATATATAACAAATTTTCATATTATTGTATGAGCAAATGTATCAATACCTTATAGATTTTTGTTTTAATATAATTGTATCATTTGTTTTTGTTGTTTACGTAAGATTTTATTTTAAACAAACATTTCTTACATTTTTCTAATTAATTACATTTATCTTGGATAATTTTTTTAGGTCTATTTTACCCTTTCATTATAAAGTTTTCTCTCTATTAATTGTGTTGCTACTACAACCTCCGACAGTCAAATATAATAGTTAGACAGTCAAATCAAAATTTGCAAAATAAAAGCGAGTTAACGGCTAAGTCGCAAAGCTCCCTCTCATTAAGACGTTTTGTGGCTCGGCCATTGTTTTATCGAAGCAGTTCTAAAAGATTACCAAGTCATCCCCAGGATAAAACAACCACAAAAATATTTAGAATCTGTTCTGCACAGGAAACGATCGCCCAAACTAAAAATCCTTTTGCAAATAATGTGATATTGCTCTGTCTACAAAATAAATAAAAATATTAGACTTAAAACAGAGATATAATCAACGAGTAAAAAGGAGAGAGAAGTTTTGACTGTAGAGTATGTGAAGTGAGGGCATCCACAAGATGTGCCCAAACTATAGAGAACGAGAAGTGAGGGCAACCACGAACGTGGTTTTTCTTTAAAAAAAATATTTCCTTTTCATTGCGTCGCGACACCCAAACGATGAAGGCAACGACGAGACGAACGTGTGGAAATACCACTATAACCCAATTGGTCCATCTTCTCACCTCTACCCCTTGGGTACAAGTCCATTTGAAGAGTGAGAGCATTTAAATGGATTTTTCTTCATCAAATTAACCGATGTGGGACAAATCAAAAAGGCAATTTTATTAATTTTCATCAACAACGCCCCACTTGAAAATTTTAAAAACATATAAAATCGTTTTTTGTTGAGCAATATCAGTCTGTATAATTGTGCATATAAACAAAGGTGTCTTATGACTTGAACTTACGTAGTGTAGATGATTAAGAATACACTAGAGTAACTCTTGGTTTTGAAATCTACCTCTAACAACATCTCATACACAACATTTCAGGGTGCAGTTGAAAAGCTCGTGCTTTAAGATCTAGCACGTGTAATCCAGTTTAGTGAACTCTCTAGAGAATCTGTCTAAAATTCCATACGAGACGACCCTCACCTTGACATTCACATAGTTGAGTCTATCAAGAATACTTCTATAGCTAGGTATTTCACTTGACATCAAACATAGATCTCATTAAGAACTCATTTCAACATTTTCATACGCTTCAAGATATCATGTTGTGACTCTATGTCATTGAAAGGAACTCTCTATAATGTTTTGCATGATTCACTCAATGTCATTTGTGATTAGTTATTACCCTTTGAACTTGTTTCTTGGGATCTCCAATCTATAGGTTGAATTTTCCTCTCAAGTGATTTATTTTTCTACAGGCCTGAGTTCCATCTTTACTGAGGTTTTAAAAACCTTCTCTCTGGTCAGTCTTTTCGTCAAAGAATCTACCAGGTTCTCATCAGTCCGTACATGATCCACTCTAACTGCACAAGTAGTGAGGAACTCTCTAATGGTGCTGTGCTTACGAAAAAATTCTTGTCTCTTTCCATTATAATAACGGTTCTGAACTTTTGTGATTGTTGTAGTACTATCATAGTGGATCAAGATGGCTCGTATCGATTTTTTTCCACAAGGGAGTCTCTGATAGCAGACTTCTAAGCCAACATGCATATATCTGTACTAGTAGTTGCTAATACTATCATCTCTGACTCCATCATTACCTGATCCAAACTAGTTTGTTTCTTGGACTTCCAGGAAACAACTCTTCCCACTATATTTAAGACATAGCTACTGGTTGCTTTTGAGTCATTCGGAAGGGAGTTCCAATCAGCATCGTTGTAGCCTTCAAGAATAGCGAAAAATGTTTGATATGTGTAATCCTAGGTTGTGGGTTTTCTTTAACACTACTACAAAAAACACTTTACTTGACGCTTTCAAATTTACTATTCTTGACGGTTTTATACAAAACCGTCAAGTAAAGTTAAAAACCGTCAAGAATAATCAAAAGGAGAAAAATTAAAAAAATTTGTTGGGTTTTTTCAATACTTGACGGTTTTTACCTGTCAAGTTTAGTGTGTTTTTACTTGTCAAATTTTACACCTCAAGTAATAGGGTTGAAATAAAAAAAAATTTGTTTGGTGCCCATTTCTTCCTAAAAAACGCGTATCCTCCCTTTCTTCCGAAAAAAATCTTTCTCTCTTTTTTTCCATCTCAAATAGAAGAGGAAAACCATAACCCCATTTTTCTTTTCCCACTCTCTTCCTCCCTCCCTCTCCCTCTCCCTCACGATAGCCACATCGAAAAGGATCTAAACTGAGGATGGGTAGAGGTTTTGAGATCTGCGAACACCACGAGCAGAGGTTCTGAGATCGACGATGAACAGGCCTTGCGAGCTGAAATTGATGAGGCCTTGCAGACTGAATCGCCGCAAGGCCTGCAAACAGGGGTGTGGGGGTTTGCGAAGTAAAGTCGACGTGTTACCTGAAATCACCATTACCCTAAA
>JBBPDJ010000019.1:10179767-10204575 GCA_037974625.1 Cucumis cinereus
TTAATGATAAACGCGCCTTCTGTTTGATCCTGTATGGCCATCAAAATTCTACTCCAGTCATCATGAAAATCCCTTTTAGTCACCACCAAAGTATCCTCCCAACACAACTGTCTGATTTCTTTTGCATTTTGGGTCAGCTGGATTTCCTTCGAGGCATGTTCTTCACCTTCTCGGGGTCTTTGTCTATTCCAGGCATTCACATGATGGTTTTGTTTACCTTTTTCCTCCCTTTCAAATTTTCTATCTTCAGAGATTCTGTCGAAACCCCCATTTAGAAAATCTATTAGCATTCGCCTAAACCTCTTCCATCCGTCTTGCTCAATCCTAGCCGGGATAACATTAGTTCCTTTTCTGCCTGAATTTAGAACTTTTGAGACTTCTAAGAAGCTGCCCCTTTTGTTGTTGGTTTTTTGGGTCCAAATAAAGCCTCCATTGCAATAAGATTTCCTAAAGAATTTATGAGGTTTCGGACCATATATCACTTCCTCTAAGGCGTCTATTAACCACACTAAAATCACTTCTTCAACTACTAAGGAGTACAACTTGTGATGATGCCGCTCACTGATTCGGAAGATTCTTCCTCTACTGTTTTTGTCAAACTCACATGTAGATAACTTGCTCTCTATTTTTGTTGATAGTCTTTTCCTTTCCTCCATCTTTAAGACTTACCCGGGTTGAGATGTGGAACGACGACGACAGACCTTTAGTCATCGGAGATACGGGCGGGGTTCAGGAGAGATGGAGGCAGGGAGGGTGGGGGGAGAGTTAGGGAGAGCATTTTTTTGATAATATTTTAATGTTTCTACTACTTGTACTGATATTAGAATCATGGTTTGAATCATGTAGTTGTGGTTTGATGTAATATCGATTAAATGTGCCTTGGATGAAAGAGGTAGATGTCCCTGGTACAATGAAATTCCTTTGGGTGATGAACGACGTTTTCTTGCAGGGCTGCCTCTTTGGGGAATTACAATCTGAGCACAAGCTCTCCTCTAGAAACTTGGGTTTTGTTGAGTGATAGCAGAAGTTTAGGTGAGCATTTGCGGTTTCGGGAGAAAATTTGGGGGAATGGGGTATGTGGCTATTGGGATCTGTACTTTTCCAGCTGTGAGGGTCTGCCACTTTGATTTTGTGAGGGTTTGTCTCTTCATATTCCAAGCCATCAACAACCAACTGTTGGGATTCCAAGTGTCTCTTAGTATTTCTCAACTTGCGCCGGATTGTCTTCCTTGGCGTGTGGTGTGCCATCTGATACATCAATATTCAAAGGAAGAGAATGCGTGGCAGCTGCCAACTTGTCTGCCTTTTCAATAGTCGAGCTGTTTGCTGCAGGTTGAATGGAGAGTCGTTTGAATTTTCCTCAAAAGCGGCTGGAATTTGAATTGGTTGTATGATTACCTTTTCAATAACGACAGGATTTTGCTTCGGAATTTCTTTGAATACTTCTACCCCAAACCCTGCAGCTTCTATAGCTTCTTTTACTCTAGAGATATCTATTTGATTCGTAAAGTCTGCTGCTACAAAGCTTTTTCTATGAGGAGAATGGCCATTACATGATTTTAACTCTTTTTTGTTTTCAAAATAAATTGAGAATTTGCCCAAAGTTGCATCCTCTAGGATTAATGATGCTGGAATAAAACCACACAAATTCTTTTTTACCTTAATAATAGCTTATGAACAACTGATGATAACAGCTGATGAACGACCAATAAGATTTGAAGTATGCACTAATATTAGTTTAACGCCCAATGGCTTGGCTTCAAACACTGAATTTTTCCAAAATGGCAGGGGTGAGTCCCTGATGGAAACCCATCCTCAATAGCTACTGATAACCTTTGGTAACGAATGTTCTGCCTTGGACCATGCTTTGTACTTAAGATGAAACTTCCTGAACTCGTATCAGTGATTTGCAAAATCAGAATCAATTTGCTTATTGCGTTTGATTAGGGCTTCATCATCCAAGAATGGATTGATTACTATGGAAGCCAGAAAGAAATCTTGATTTCAGCCCATGTGTGGAATTCCATCATTTTTTTTACTACTATTATGGAGCCCAAGTCAAGGTCCAACATGCCTTTCTCCTTTTTGACCCAAAATGACTTAGCTTGGAGGGGGGACCTTAAAGCTTCAACGTATGAATTTGGTTGATCTATACCCTGAGATTCATTTGAAAGGTCTTCTTGCCTTTGTGCAGTAGGCTGAGGGGTTCGAGGGATGTGTGGGATGATGGTCCCTACTTTCAGAGATCATTGTTGAGAAGGATCGCCACCCCTGCTTGTAGCTGCCTTCTGGGATGTGAATATTTATTCTTCCCCCTGACAATGGCCAAAAAGTGTACTCAATAAACCAGCCGTTTCTATTTCTGAGAAATAGTCCTGAGGATCCTTTTGGTGGTTCCTGGAAAATTGTCTAGCCGATCCATTCCATTTTTGAAATATGTCTTCCCTAATTCCATTTTTGATCTCTTGGCTACTCTGCTTGTGGGGCATCCTTTTGGTGGTTATAGGCAAATTCTCTGGCTGGCGATTGTGCAGAGTTTCTTTTGGACTCTTTGGGGTGATCGCAATGGGCAAATCTTTTGAGACATCTTTTTCTTTTGATCGTTTTTTTTATTTTGTGCATATTCATGCGTTTAATTAATGTAATACTGAGTCTCCTTAAAATTCTTATACTTTATCCTTTTTAGTATAAAGGATAAAAAGGAAGAAAACAAAGGAAATGTTCTCTTAAAATTCGTTTAATTCGCTTTCTTAAAATTCTTTTTAGTATTGGTTTTATTCTTTTCGTTGTAGTGATTTTTTGTAATCATATATTTCAGCCATCGATGAAATGTTTCTATTTCCAAAAAAGGAAGAAGGGAGAGGGGAGGGGGCAGAAGAGAGGAGAGAGGAGAGAAGGTTACCGGAGCTAAGGAAGAAGGGAGAGGGGAGGGGCAAGAAGGGAGGAGAGAGGAGAGGGAGAGAACTAACCTAGTAGTCTGATCGCACCCTTTTAAAAAGGGGTGCAATAACTAGAAGAAGCTAGTAGTATACCTGAGGTTTCTTAAGGGTCCAGCCAGTTTTATAAGAAATAAGGATTGGGTCATGAAACAAAAGGTGCATTCATAAGTGGCTTTGAGTCCAAGTAGCCTAAACAAAGCCATAAGATCCACTACCATCCTCTTATCTGTTGAATTCTGATTTACCAGTCCCCATTGTGAGTCTGTCTTAAACCAAAGAAATTACGAAAATTGAAGGACATTTGTGAAGAATAGATGAATTGACTAAATTATAATAGAAAACAAAGTCGTGGATGAAGACGGAAGGTAAAAAGAAACCTATAACTATGTTGACTGGCATTTTCTGCAGGCTTTCTGCCTCTACCTATAAACAAAGCCTTTAGTAGAGATAGTTTTACAAAATTATTCTATTTTTTTTTATTATTTGCAGTTTCTCATAAAATATATACTTATTAAACTATTTTGTTTTGTTTATTATTATTTTTGTACTCATTTGAAGGTTACTAAGAAGAGCGACATGAGCGACTTTTACTTCGGTCTTCAAAAGAATGTTGCCTTTGGTGCCCAAAATGCTATTGAGCCAAGGGCACCTCCAAAGATGCTTCAGTTAGAGAAGAAAGAGAAGCAGACCGAAGTTCATATTTTGGAGAAGCATGAAGAGAGTTGTAATGTTGATACCTTTAATGACCATCAGTTGTTGCAAAACTTGAACATACCTTCCCAGTCAGCGAAGACAATAGAAGAGCATCCTCATCTTGAAGAACGCCTTTCGGTTTCAAACAAAACAACACCATCTGACATACAAGGTACTATCCCCCCTACTTTACATGATAAAACTCCAGTTCAGGAACAGCCCAAGCATGAGCAAAGTGAACAACCACCGAAGCATGATCACCATAAAAGAAATGAAGATGCTGTTGCTGCCGCAAAAGAGCGCTTTTTGGCTCGAAAAAGAGCCAAGGAGGTGTGAAATACTTATTAAACTGAGGACTAATATGTAAATGTTGTTGTATCAAGAATATCTGATAATTATGTTCTTAATAGTCAAATTAGTCTTTAAGCTTTGGCTGCAACATTACATTTCTGTTTTATGGTTCGTGTGAGAGCTACAGATGAAACACGAAGAAGCAGTTGCTTGAAATCGTAGTGTTTTCATTGAAAGTAAGTAAAGTTCCCCTTATAGGAACAAATATCAAGTTGTGATTTATGAACCACCAAACATATTTTGTTGCATTAAATGATGAACCCTTTGTTTGTGTGCAGATGGAATGACATTATTAAACTTGTGATTTAGAGGCTGGAGGTTTGGACATAAGCTCCCTGCATTAGCACGGCAGTAAAAGTAGGGAGACAATTCAAATTCTTCCAAACTTTAATATGTATGAGCATATGGAAAATGATTATTTTCTTTGTTGGGACCCAAAAACTGAATGAAGCTTCTCAATGAACTGATCATACATGTGAACATGTTTCTCAATAAAGTGGTCCAAGCTTGAAGTTGATGTTTATAAGCACTAGTTTAGTAACAAAGAAAACTAAATGTGCACATTGATGGACAATGAAAGCAACTCAAGTTTTTTGGTGATATAATGTTGAAAAAACAAAACATTTTATAATTCTGGGGACTTGTAAGTTTCAAACACAATTACTTCTTTTCTTTAATAATCAATTCTAATTGAAAAAAAAAAAAATTTTTAAGAAAGTAAGGATACAATTTTTCATATTCAACAATTCTCGAATTTCATTCAATTTTATCTACTTAATGTACACTTTCCACCCATTCTATCTTTATATCTTTATGTTAATGGTATTTTAGTCAAAATTCTAACATAGCTCTAATGGATATCCCATATACGCTTGACCAAGAAGCTCCTCCTGAGTTGACGAGTACATATGAACCAACTTATACGAGAATTTGTACTTGTGTGTTGTTAGCCTTGATACGTAAAGTTAGTATAATAAATTTTTAGCTCCATTAAGGACTTGGGAATATTGCTTACCTCTTCAGGTGGAGTCCTTCGAAATGCAGTTTCATGCTTTCAGTCAATAAAGTGGGTTAAAATATTTTATTTTGATTTTAGGGATCTAGCTCAGACTTATTAAGTATAACATTGCCCCTCAAAGGCTCACCTATTTAACTAGTTCAAAATTTATGTTTAATTAATGTTGAATTTGACTTTAGGGTATGCAAGTACATTTTTTTAAACAGAAATTTGTATATTCTAACTAGTTTTTATTTACCAGTATTAACATAATATAAAAATTTCTTGGAGTCTAACAACGATGTTCAATTTGTGTTTGGACAATTCAAATTACGATGTTGAATTTCTTGGAGTGTTTGATTCCAGTACAAACAGTTAAAATGATGAATTTGTAGGGATACAACTTACAAGTCTCAAGAAAACATAATATAATTTATAATAATCACAACTTTTATGAAACAAAATTCTTTTTCCTTCAAGTCTCATAGTGTAGTAGTAAAAATTCACAAACTAATTTGACACATGAGGTATGCTAAAAGTTTGAAAAATAGAACCCCTAATATTGTTAAGAGCTACCCAAAAATATTATTAGTAAGATGTCATGTTGATTGTTTGGTACATAAAATAGTATTAAGATAATTGTAAAAACAATGACATAACATTAGATATCACTTTTAAACCAGTAGATCTAAATATGAAAAAGACTACAAAAAAAAAAGAACATTTGATTTGTTCTCCTTTCCTGGGTTCATTTGTTGATTTTATCCTTCTTCTCCATTTCTATTTATTGAAGAGATTTGAATTACAGATCGAAGCTTGAACAATCCAAAGTTAGAATTAATATCACAAGATCTATCGTTGGCAATATCGAATTCGACAACTGAAGACGTCTCAATAGTGGCCATGATGCTATTAGGATGCACTCGATGCTTCATGTACATCATGTCGTCTAAGTTAGATCTCAAGTGTCCTAAATGTAACAATACCACACTGCTTGATGTATTTAATTTGACCAATCAAACATCTCAAAAAAAATTTGTCCACATGTCAATTGTAGTTACCTTTACTTAATTCTTGTACTTCCGTTTCTTAATTCCTCATTTATTTGCCTTATTCTAGCTCTTTTTTTTTTTCCTTTTCTTTTCAATACACTCTTATTTTGATTATTTTCCATTAGTTTATATAAGTTATTGTGCCAATTTTATAGTATATTTGCTTCTTTTGAAAATAATAATCCATGTACACCTTTCTAAACTTATACCTTATTTATTTGAGAAATTTCATGTCAATGGATGATGATAACAAACATCTTTTTGCTCCATTCAGTTGATTTGGCCAAGAAAAGTATTGAATACACATGTACTCAGTTCCATAAAATTTGAAGACAATAATAATTTAAAGATCAAATTCTCAACTTTAGTCGCTTTGAAATGGTTTCATTTCTCAAAATAATAGTCTTAGGTTAAGAAAAGAGAGAGCTCACAAAGAAGGATTATGGGGGAGAAAGTAGAGAGCAATGGTTCAACCAGAAGAAAAGAATAGAGAAGAAAAGTGAGATATGTGGATGGGGAAATGAATTAATAAATAGACTGTAATATAAAATCTTAATATTAATCTCGAGCAGATTAATATCGAGATTCTATGTATTTAGGTTTTCTTGCTGAAAATGGTCTATTAACATTGAGATTCTACATATTTCTCATATCTTACATATTCTTCTTCTTCTTCTTCTTCTTTTTTTGTTTTTTTTTTGTGCAAAACTTGATATTTCCCAAATTTTAAAAATCACAAACCAATCACTCTGAAAACTATTTTAATAATTTGGAAATTCCTATAATTTTGGAAATAGAAATTGGGCTAAAGATTCGAAAGTTACATAAATATTTGATATAATATTTGGTATAGATAATTGAATTAAGAAAAAAATTGTAAATATATAAGATTTGATATAAGATTTTGGAAGATTACATAATATTTGAAAAAATTAACATCAATGTGTAATGTAACGCACCAGACCTAGGATTTGGACCAGAATTTATAATTCAGATTCAACAACTGACGGTCCTAGCATTCCTCTCTATCCCTGCGACCTGCCAACGTCATCTTTACTTGTCTTAAAGCTTATTAGAGTGATAATATTTTAAAAAGATCATTCTAAGAAAAATGATGGATTAGTACCCTTAACCATAAAAAAGATTTTAAAAAAAGTACTTTAACGCAGTCTCAGCTCTTTGTGAACTTAGTAACATTTTGTCCTCTTTTTAGTCTCCAATCCTTCCAGGAGTGAATCCTTGTTGTATTTACACTCTCCCCAAAACTAATTAGTCATCCTTAAACTCTCACCCTTTAGCCACCTCCTACTAACACTTTACACACATCAATCCTCTACACTCATTTGATCTTAAACTCTCCCTAATCTTGCTCTCTCAAATCAAAGTTAATCAACCTCACGCCACGTGTCTCACTACTTATATACCACCATGCAATCCATCACTCCGTGCACCATCTCGTCGAATCCATTTGCCAAGTTGATTTTAGCGCTTTACAAAAACCCTATAACACTTCCATCAAAACTTATCTCCTCAACTTTTCTCTTTAGTTGACAACAAACTTCTCACCGCCTAGCTTAACATCCCTTTGTCCACTTTCAACGCCTACTCCAATTCTATTCCTCACTCACATTCTAACTTCTACAAAATTCTCTTATTATCAATTGGTTGCCTACTCAACTCAACCCTAATACCTCAACAGAAACTACCACTTTCAAACTTAATTTACCATACCTATCTTTCACACCCTTCCTCTCAACGCGATGCGTTTTTACAAATTCTTTCCACCTTTAAGAATTTTGTCCCTGAAATTTTGCTTTCTGTTTACCCTTCTCAGAACTTTCATCACCAGACATTAGTCTTAGGTGGTTAGTAAACAAATTGTGAATCAGTTCCTTGATTTTCTTTTTTACCTTGTTGCATCTTTTGCAGACTAATGATCTTCTTCTCCACAGTTGTAGCAAATGAGAGGTCGTGATGAAATTGTGGATAGAGAGTTTATTGATGAAAGGGGAGGCTTCCCATCCTTTTATAGCCCAAAATTGGTTGGGGAATTACTTAAAATCGTTTTGGATGTTAACACTACATTTTAGATGTTGAATAACAACTTTGACCATGGAAATAACAACTAGGATCGACTGGACGCGAAGCTAGAAAAGGATTTTTTGATGTGGTCGCATAACCCAGACCACTGGTCGCATGGGATCACAATTGTCACATCAAAACAGATTTCTACCAAAAAATCAAAACCCTTAGTAAAACCTTATAAAATCAATCCAGATCACTCCAAGTCAACTTTAAACAATTTAAAGACAAGTGTTTGTAAAGGGAGTTGAATTCTCGCGAAAGTGTGTGATCGTTGTGCAATACAAAAATTAATTTTATATAAACAAAAACAGCCATTAACAAGATGTAGTAAGGATAAACAACCACACAACCGAAGCATGCTTCTAGTGAAGATGGAGAAAGGAAGAAGTGAAACTTACCCTTGTAGGTTGCAAACTTCATGCTCCTTCATCCCAAATAAGCTCATTCTTTGTCACAAACTCGGACTCCTCAACAAAAAAAGACATGACCACATTGATCTTCCCCACTATTCCCTTGGATTCCAAAGGAGTTAGAAGTTTGGGCTTTAATTCCTACGAATAGGGAGTGCGGTTAAGATAATCTTTGTTCTTGAGAGAGTATGTACAGGAGTGAAGAATGTAGAGAGGAGTTAATGGAGGCTAGGGCAAGGAATGAGGTGATTCGTACGGATGGCTTCCATTTGGAGGCCCAAACGAAAAATGGACCAACTTTAAAGAGTGAATGAAAATTGGCCTTCTGCTTCCGTCATCACCTTGTGAATTTACTAATTTATCCATGAACATCATTCGCGCGTGCGGGCTGCAAGCTACACGCTGCTCACGTTGCACGTTGCACGCTGCACGCTACCTACACACTGTTCGATGTTCGATTCTCTATGCTCTATGTTTTATGCTTTATATTATGTGTTCTATGTTATTTACTCGATCTCCGATTCTCAATCCTCGATACAAGATGCAAGATGCAAGTTGCAAGATACAAAATGCAAGCTGCAAGTTGCACGTTACACGTTACACGCTGCTCACGTTCCAAGCTAGACGCTCCTCACGCTACACGCTACACCCTACATGCTCGTCACATTGCTCGATTTCTCAGTTTGAAAACTAAGTTTCTTAAGTTTTTGACACTTGATTCCTCGACGCAAGCTACTCGATTTCTCAACACACGCTACTCGATCTACGATTATCAATTTCATGTTTAACTCTAAGAGAAAGCTAGAACAATTCAGAAGATTGTATTTTCTGAAAATTATTTTTTTAAAAATTATTTGGATCTCTTTTTGTATTTTTTTTCCATTTTTCTGTGTGTTGGGTCTCTGGCAAGGTCTATGTGAGTGGAGAATGAGCCATGTTTCGTAGTTTGTGCTCCTTGGAGGTGTACTAAGGACGCACCCAAAACGTACAAAAAATGGTCAATGCTATAGCCTACGAAAAATGACCAAATTTTGGTCGAAAATAAAAAGTCTTGAAAATTCATATCTAACTAGTAAGTGGACTAATTTTGAGGAACCTTGAAGAAATTTCCCAAAAAAGTCGAAAAAATGATAAACACCTCTCAGTCTAGTGAGAGCTTGATGCCTTATTGTTCAAGACCTGTAATCAGTTATTAAGAGAGCAATTTATCTACTTTTTCAAGGAATGGGAAGGATTGATTCCATCATGTGTAGCTGTGTTCCCAGCTTCTTACTAAGATAAATTCCCATAATGGTAGGCTTCTTGCTCTCCATGGGTGCCAAGACTTTATGTTATATGAACCAACCAAGCATAAAATTATTAATTAGAATTTATTTAATAATTGTGATGTATTTTTAATATTTTCTAGTTTTGTTCTTTTTAATAACATTTAAGTAGGGTTAATTTAGTCTTTTTACATGAACTAGAGTTTTATTGGTATGCTATTTAAGTCTTACCTTTGAGTTGTTTTAAGTTTTTTTTAATATATATTAGAAGTGTTAGGGTTTCCTATGAATAAAAATTCTTTGGTAGATGATAGAGCTTTATCGTCATCTTTTGCAATCTTGATTTAGAGTTGCAAGCCAAGAATATTCAAGTAAGTTTGATCACCTTGCTTGTGGAGTGTTCGAACTTGAAGTGAAGAACTAGTTCTCCCTATCTTCTTGGTCTTCGACCAAAGAGTATTCCAAATCTAATCCATTCTCTTGAATTTTTGTCAGATTGATTTGGGGGTTTTAGATTTTTTTATTAGGGGCTCACTAATTGGGTTCCTAGGATTTTGATATCATTTAGTATCAGAGCCTAGACTCTAGATTGGGTATATGCTTAATTGTTTTTCTTGATTGAGTTTAATTTTTAATTTGTTTTATTTTTTTAAAAAATAAAAGTTACTACGATTGAAGCTTGAAAAAAAAAGTAAAAGAAAAAAAAAAGTTTGCAGTTTGCAGCCATTCTTCGTAAGAAGAGAAAAAGAAAAAAAAATCAAAAGAAGTTTTGTTTTCTAACAGTTGAAAGAAGAAATTGGAAAAAAAGGGAAAAAAAAGAAATTGACTGGTGAGAAATCAGAATTGAAAAAGATGTGAGAATTCAAAATTGAAAAAGAAAAAGAAGAAGAAAAAAAAGCTGCTAGTTGTCGACGATGAGTTCACCTGAGAAGTTTAAAAAAAAATGGAAGTAGCTCAAGCAGGCACGTCAGTGAAGTTGCTTAATTTTGATTGGTTTTAACCTGCTCAACCTTATAAGAAAATTAATAGTTTTTAAAGGACATTTGGTTGATCATTTTGAAATAGTAAATATATCTAATTTACTATATTTATTTAGTTATATCTGTAGTTTTAACTAAATATGTAATTCAAGATGATTAGAGAAGAATAGAGAACATACAGAATTGTTAACCCAATTCAGTGAATACCACTTACGTATGGGGGCACTTATACCTTATAAGAACAGTGCTTCAATATAAACAATAGTTTGAATGTTTACAGTCAAGTGAGATAGTGCTGTTCAAATCTAAACCCTCAGTTTAGAATAACAGACTTTAAGTAACACTTTCAACCTATGTTACTTACGTATCTCTAGAATCTAGGCTCCCCCTAATTAACTGTAAGAGATACTTCCTTGAGATAGACTCCCCCTATCTAGTAGAATACAGACCCCACCTGTTTTAACACTTGATGTATAATTAGGCTCCCCCTAATTCTTACTCCTCTTGCAATGCATGTTCTTTACAATGTCAATGACTGGAAAGATAACTTTGTATACAAATGAAGTGATAGATCGAATATTCCAGAACACGTTAGCTTTGTAATATAACAGATTCACAAAGCACACAACAGATGCAACAATATTTTGATTTCAACTTAGGAATAAATCTCACGAACTTTATGATCTTCAATGTGTATAAGAGTCTCTTTTATCATAAAGTTAAATAGCTGGATAATATGGAAATATTAAAGTTCCAGCCACAAACCTCTTTGAGAGATTTAGTCTTCAATCTTCCTTTTGCTTGGTATAATTTTGTTGCATACTTTCTTCAACAATAGTTCACCTATTTATAGGTCTTCAACATATATTCCTAATGTTATAAAAAATCTATAAATATCCAATTATCTTTTTGTAAAGATAATAGGAAATTCCTATTTATAGGTTTTCAATAAAGTTTTCCTATTTTTATAAGGAATCTAAAAATAACCAATTTATCTTTTTGAAAAGAAATATTATTTTAGCCAAATAATAATAACACATTTGAATTGGGTTTTGGCTAAAATTAATGTCGTTAGTCTTTATTCTTAATTCTTTGTTTCTTTTTGTCATTGTTTGTCTAGCAGTTTGTCTTTCTTTGTTCATCTTGCATAATTCTTGAATTTTGAATACTAGATTCTTAATTCTAGATATCATATTTTTTATTGTGTCTTGTCTAGTTTGTTGAATCTCGAACATTAGGTTCTTGATTTTTAGTTTTTGTTGCATCCGACTGGTTCTTTGCTTGAGTTTGACACTTTACAGTCATTTTTTCTTGGTTTGTTGTTGGCATGCAACTCTGAATCAACATTTGGACAACTGAACTTTTGTAAGTAATGTCTATTGAAAGAAGAGGTTTGAAAAATAGTTACTATGTTGATCGAATCATGCTTCCATTATTCTTTGGAAGATCTTCAAATCCAAATGAATATCTTTTATGAGAGCAGAAAGTTGATGTCATATTTGAATATCAACATTACAATGAAAAGGAAAAGGTAAACCTTGTTGTTTCTATATTTGAACAATATGGACTAACATGGTGGGGATATTTATTGTCGAAAGGAGGAGAAGAGGCAATCATGCAACACTCTCATGGGAAACAATCAAGGTGCTAATGAGAAAATGTTTTGTTCTTGAGGATTTCTACAAATTGCAAGTATTGAAGTAAGGAAGGAAAAGTGTGAACACTTACTATGAAGAGCTAATGTTACTACTTGAGGAGGTTAACATATATGAGGAAGAGGAAACTACCATGGATCGATTCTATAATGGACTAATGAGAAAATTGTTGATATTCTTACCGATCGAGAAGAAACTCAACCTTGTGAGGACTTAGAAGAAATAGTGGACGTTGCAATCAAGATAGAGAGACGACTCCAAAGAAAATCTTCAAGGTATACTAAGTCTAAGCTCAATTTTGATGCTTCCACTAGTAATGAGAGGTGTAATAATGTTGAATCAATGCATGAACATGACATTTTGTCTAGTGAGTCATTAGATTGCAAGAACTCACATGATTGTAGTCTTTGCACTGTTGTTGAACCACTTATTACTAGAAAATCATGTGTTAATGGTAGTGGGGTAGAGGAAGTAGATGGTAGTGAACTTGAAATTGACTTACTTTCTAGTCCATTAGAATCTAAAGTAATATTTGCTCCTTTTGTTGTATCATTGCTCCAAGAGAAGAAAGACTTGTTGTGTATGAGTTGGAAGACAAAAGGTATGAAACTGAAACAAAAACAATAGAAATATACGAAGAAGAAAAGTGTGCAAACATTGATGAGAGAAAAACCAATAATGTGAGTTTAGAGATTTGTGAGGGTGACAAAGGTGTCTGTTTTCTGACAGGTGAACTTCCACCAAGTTGACCTAGTTTTTCCTCTGATTTTTTGTAGGAAATAAGAGTATTAAAACAAAGCTCCATGAGTTGTTCAGGTTCTTTTGATGGTCATAAACTGAATGGAGATTTGAAGGACCAATATTCTTTCAAATCTAGGAGGAATGCAAGGTGGTGTCTACTTTGACATCTCATGACTTCAATGATGCTTTGCAAGGGAGACCAACCAAAAGATGTCCAAGAAGATTGATATTATTTTCTTCTCATGACTTCAAGACTACTTTACAAGGTTTTTTTTTAGATTAGGACGAATTCTTCAAAAGAAAAGGATGGTATGAACCAACCAAGCATTAAATTATTAATTAGACTTTATTTAATAATTGTGGTGTATTTTTAATATTTTCCAGTTTTGTCTTTTTTAATAACATTTAAGTACGGTTAATTTAGTCTTTCTACATGAATTAGGATTTTATTGGGAGACTATTTAAGCCTTGCCTTTAAGTTGTTTTAAGTTTATTTTATTTTATTTTTATATTGAAGTTTTAGGATTTTCTATGAATGAAAATTCTTTTGAAGATGACAGAGCTTCATCGTCATCTTTTGTAATTCTTGATTTAGAGTTGCAAGCCAAGAACATTCAGGTAAGTTTTACCATCTTGCTTTTGGAGTGTTCGAACTTGGAGTGAGGAACTAGTTCTCCTTATCTTTTGGTCTTCGATCAAAGAGTAATCCAAATCTAATCCATTCCCTTGGATTTTCGTCAGATTAATTTGGGGATTTTAGAATTTGTTGTTAGCGGTTCGCCAATTGGGTTCCTAATTTTCAAATCATAGGGTTTTCATATCAATATGTGAAGAAGGTTCTCCCTTAGCCACCAAGAGTGTACCCTCAACACCATATTATTCATGATCATAAACTATAAAATGAGGGTTTCATTTTTATAAAATCGACAGGCATCCAGAAGCCTCGGGCAAGCACTGCAGCACTTCACCTTGAATTGCTCTATGAAAAAAGCGTTGTGAAGACGCTGGGGGGAGCGCCACAACGCCTGCCTCCAAAACTTCAAGACAACTCTGTTTATCCTCGTTTGTTTGTTAACTTCTCTGTTTTAACACTAAAAACATCCTAAGCCACCTGGAGGCGTCAATTGCTCGTTTACGTTTCAAAACGCTAAGATAAAATATTAAATACCTAGAACTAGCATGATTTAGGTTGAGAAAGTTAGTTCTTTGAGGAGCAATCATGGGTCGTATCTGCAGTTAGTTCTTTGAGGAGCAATCATGGGTCGTATCTGCAGTGTTTCCAAGATAAGACTCCAATCTCTATCCGTTTACTGTAGATCTTTTAGGTTATAACTTGAACATTAACCACTTGTATGTCAACCACATTTTATTTAAGTGTCATTATATAACCTTGGATCTTAGTTTATTGATTGAATTTCTGCTGTCTAAATGTCAAATAAAATATCTCTGATCTTATTAGTTAAATAATTCGTGTTAACAAAATTACAATTCACAAGATATATGAGATTTAAGCACCAATTCCAACAGTTTGCTCATTTTACTCAACTTAAATCATCCCAAGGTCAAAATATCACATAAAGTTCTACTTTTACTCAAGAATGTACCAAAATATACAGTAACGTATGTAATTTGTACCATCAATCAATTGACATCCTGTATATATTAAAGAGAGAGGTGAGAGGGAGAGGGAGAAACTCTGTTTCACATGATTACAACTCCTGTATCTGCATGAAAGTTTTTCCTTTTAACTAATATAAAATAAAATAAAATAAAATATAATATAATTTTAATCAATTAATAATTAATCAAGGAAAATTGTCAAAAATAGAAAAATAAACAAAATATTTACACTTCGTAGAAAAATCAAGTATAATAAAATTTTGTCTTTTAGTGATTTTTTTTTCTATGAATTGTAAATAGTTTGTTTTTTTTTCTATTTTTGAAAAAAAATCCCATTAATTAATTTAATAAATTATTAAACTAATTAATTAATCTGATTTAAATGTCATATATTTAAATGAATGTGCATTTGAGTCATGTTCAATTGCATATATCTCTCGTAACATATAACTTTAATATGAATCTCATTCACAATAGTTTTAACCTATAGTTTTTAATATGAATCTCATCATACTATTTGAATGTTATTCTCTCTCATGTAGATTAATTTTTTAATCTTCTTCAAAATCAACTTTATATTCTAATGTATCTTATACAAGTAATTTATATTTTCTTTATTGATTTGAACAATTCAAATACTTCTAAAACTTTTGATCTTATTATTACCTGTTAGTAAGGTAGCATAGAGACCTAATGGACGTACGTATTAGTGTTAACAATTGTGGAGCCAAATCTCCTTCAACACTAAATTTCTTATTCTTTCTTAACCAATATGCAAATGGTATCATTGGCCAATTTTGGTGTGCCACGGAAAAAAGAAAAAAAAGAAGAGAAAAATTATAATAAGAAAAGTTGAAGTTTAATTTTTTTTAAGGGTAATTTGGAAGCTTCTTTTTTTCATTGGTAAAATTGGTGGTGGAAAAGGAAGAAAAGAAAAAGGTGGTAAAAGGAAGTAAAATATGATGTCATTTGATTAGGTCCACATTCTTGAATTGATAAATATTGTAGCTGAATTTTCGTAATGAGCATGACCCATCATTAGATAAGGCAGAAAATTAATTCTGACGAAATTTTGAAGAAAATGTTTGCACAAAGCGTATGCCTTTGTCGTTGAAGAGGAAAATGCAAAAGATATTGTGAGGGTGCTTCTTGCCATTGTAGAGAAGGAAATGCACCCGACGGAATTTTGAAAAATGTTTCTTCAAATTCTAGTGTGAAGTGAGGAATTTGGTTTAAAATATCTTTTATTTTATTACAAGATACTCAATTGTGGTACTAGATTCAAATAGTTCGTGTTGGACTATTTCAAAAGAAATTTGTAATGCATTGAGGGTTTCCTTGCAATCTTCATCATAGTCAAACAACTGTTGCAAAAAACTGGACATAATCTCGAGTTTAGAGCAAACTAGTGTATTTTTCGGTGTTGTTCTCCTTTTTCCGTCGCTTTATTATTTACAATTTTGTGATGGATTACTTATTTGACGCTAACCGTGAAATGAAAGGTTGAGATATAATTTAGTTTATTCCATATTTATTTATATCTCGCATAAATTCACAACAATTCGAAGCTTCAATGATTCGAGATCAATTAATTAAACTATTTAATTATATTAATCAACATTTATTAACTACGACTCACTCCACTAAAGACCCCATAGCAACACTTTTCCGATTGTAGAATGTTTTAATTTATGTGTCCACGATTAACTGTAAGAGTAAGTCAATGATTCACGAGTGTTCATAATTGTAATTGGATTAAATTACCGTTTTACCCTGTAATTACCTCTTACTCCTTAAGTACCACTGATTCTCAAATGAACAAATTTTTATTTATGGTCCAACTATAAACTAAGTCCCTTTTGGGCGAGTGAAAGGGTGGAGCTTCATTGTTCAAGGTTTGAAGTCAACATAAAGGGAACTACTCATCTACGTATCATAACGTGGAAAAGAATGAATTTTATCTTGTGTTGCTATGTTTCAACTGTTGGGTTTTATGTCCTAAAACTTGTAGATATTAAATGTAATCTCTTGACCATCATTAATAAAGAGTTATTATTCTAATTTCAATGAAGTGTTATTGATTATTTTTGTCTTATTAACCAAAATTCAATAAACTAACATCCTAAGCTGCTATATGACTCTTGAACTATATGAGGAGATATAGAGAGATCAATATTCGAGATACAACTTAAATAGTCTAAAGTATAGGGATAAGGTTGGGTACCTTATCTTGGTAACACTATGGATACGACCTACTTTGTATTTGATACAAACACAATGATCCAAAGTGTTCGTGTAGGTGACACGCGAGTGGGGGTATCCGATGCAATGAGTTTGTATAAGACTGGACCACGAAATAGTAACCACTAGATGTAACTTCGTTAACTAGTTAAGTTTCTATTTCAATAAAATGACATAGGAAACTTAGTCTTAATCCTCAATGTATTATGTCTAACTGTTATTTGGGTCTAATTGAAACTCAGGTTGTCATACCAGATGATGGCATTGAGGAACCATTATCCTTTAAACAAGCAATGAATGATGTAAACAATGACCGATGGGTTAAAGCCATGGACCTTGAACTAAAGTCTATGTACTTCAATTCAGTGTGGGAGCTTGTTGATCTACCTGAAGAGTGAAACCCATAAGGTGCAAATGAATCTATATGAGAAAGATAGACTTAACTGGGAAGGTACAGACCTTCAAAGCTAGACTTGTAGCAAAAGATTATACCCAAAGGGAAATGATTGACTATGAGGAATCTTTTTCCCCTTTTGCTCTATTAATGTCTATAAGAATTCTTTTATCCATAGCCACATTTTATGATTATGAAATATGGCAAATGGATGTCAAGACTATCTTTCTAAATGACAATCTTGAAGAGAGTATCTTTATGTCTCAGTCCGAGGGGTTCATAACTCAAGGTCAGGAGCAAAAAGTTTTCAAGCTGAATCGATCCATTTATGTGTTGGAGCAAACATCTAGATCTTGGAACATTAGATTTGATACTGCGATCAAATCTTATGGTTTTGACTAAAATGTTGACGAGCCTTGTGTATACAAGAAAATAAACAAAGTAAAGTAGCTTTCTTAGTACTTTATGTGGATTATATCCTTCTCATTGGAAATCATGTAGGATACCTAAATGAAGTTAAAACTTGGCTAGTAGTCCAATTTCAAATGAAATGTTTGGAAGAGACTCCGTTTGTTCTTGGAATCCAAATCATTAGAGATCGTAAGAACAAAATGCTAGCATTGTCTCATGCAATTTATATCGTCAAAATGTTGGTTCGATATTCAATGTAAAACTCTATGAAGAGATTATTACCTTTTACGTACGAGGTTCACTTGTTTAAGGAACAGTGTCCTAAGAAATCTCAAGAAGTTGAGGATATGAGACGTATTCTCTATGCCTCAACTGTGGGTAGCTTAATGTATGTTAATCTCTACACTAGGCCAGACATTTTCTATGCTATGGGAATAGACAGAAGGTACCAGTCCAACCCAGGGTTAGACCACTGGACAATGGTTAAAATTATCCTCAAGTATCTTAGAAGAATGAGGGACTACACTAACTCTGATTACCAAATTGACAAGGATTCTAAGAAATCAATGTCGACATCAGTGCACCTTGAATGGGAGAGTTGTAGTATGACATAACATCAAACAATATTTCATTGCAGACTCCACTATGGAGGCTGGATACGTTGCTGCTTGCGAAGCAGTAAAAGAAGCAGTTTGGCGCAGGATGTTCCTGCATGATTTGGAAGCTGTTCCAAACATAAACTTGTTCATCACACTATACTGTGACGACAGTAGGACAATAGCCAATTCTAAAGAACCTCGCAACCACAAACGAAGAAAACATATAGTGAGGAAGTATCACCTGATACGAAAGATTGTGTAGCGATGAGATGTGATCGTAACTAAGATCGCTTTGGAGCACAACATTGCTGATCCATTTACAAAGAATCTCACGACTAAAGTGTTCGAGGGTCATCTAGAAATTCTAAGTCTGCGAGATACGTACATTAGGTAATCTAGGAAAAGTGGGAGATGTGTAATGGGTATAATGATGCCCTAACTTATTGTATTTGTATATATGCGTTTTATGTAATATATTTGTACATTTTACCATTTTCGATGTTTATGGATTATTTTATTATGTACATCCCATAGACAAGTGGGATTTTGTTGGATTTTATGTCTTCAAATTCGTAGATAGTAAATGTAATCTGTTGACCTTCATTAATTAAAAAGTTATTATTCTAATTTCAATAAATTGTGATTGATTATTTTTGTCTTATTAACCCAAATCCAATAAACTAACATCCTAAACTTCTTTATGAGTCTTGAACTGTATGTGAAGACATACAAGAATAAATGTTCTAGATACAACTTAAAGAGTTTATAGTATAGGAATAAGGTTGGGTACCTTATCCTGGTAGCACTATGAATACAACTCACTTTGTATTTGATATAAACACAATGATCTAATGTGTTCGTGTAGGTGACACTCGAGTTGGGCTATCCTTTGCAATAAGCTTGATAAGACTGGACCATGAAATAGTAATCGCTAGATGTAACTCCGTTAACTAGTTAGGTTTCTGTTTCAATAAGATGACCTTGACAACTTAGTCTTAATCCTGAGTATGTTATGAACTCCTGTTCACGAGGGATTGTCCTTCGATTTGTATGGGTGAGAATGGAAAGATGAAAACATAATTACACAAGATGAAATTCACTCCTCCCGACTTTAAGGTAAGTAGATGAGTGTTTTTTTAAATGGTGTCTTGAAGACTTGAACAAAGGGCTCTACCCTCTCTATAGCATGAATGAGATTTTTTTATTGGTTAGACCATAAATAGGTTGTTCATTAGAGTAGCACTGTTATTTAAGGACTAATAAGTAACCTAGGAGTAAAACGGTAATTTGATCGAGCATGTGTTATAGACACTTGTGAATGACTAACTTATTGTTATTGGTCTATATCCGTGGACACAGAAATATATCTACAGTGAGAAGAGTTCAACTGTGAGTCTTTAGTGGAGTTTACACATAGTTAACAAATATTGATTAATGTGGTTAAAGAGTTAAGTTAACTAATCTCATATCGTTGTAGCTTCTGAATTGTAGATCCATTAGGTCCCCTTCCTAGATCTTAAAAGGTAGTGAGGTTAATATATCTTGGATATAATTTGAAATGTTCAAATTTTCTTAGGTAATTAATATAATGTATGGTAATACACTATAATATAAAGTTTATATTTTAATTAAACTCTATAATATAGTTTTTATTTTGGGTGTGATTCAAAATTAATTTATGAGAGAATAAAATATTTGATTAAGTTCAAATATTAATTTATTGTGAATTAGATTCATATTAAAACTATAAATTAAATTTAATGTGTATATGATATACAATAAAACTTTAGGTTATGTGACGGATATTCATTTAAATATGATTTAAATGAAATATTAATTAAATATAATTTAATTAATTATTTATTTTGTTAATAAATAAATTTAAATTAAATTAAATTAAATTAAATTAAATTAAATTAAATTAAATTAAATTAAATTAAATTAATAACTCCATAATGAGAAAGTTATTGGTAGAAACGTGGGAGCATTCCCTGTAATGCCCATATCTCTTTTAACTTCTTCTTCATCCTGAAGTAGAGAAAAAAACAGTACGACTGGAGTAGAACACTGGAGTTGCGAAGGTATGCAGACGAAGAATAGAAATTCTCTCTTCCTCTATGAAGAATTTGATTCTTCTAAATAAAATTTTCCAAATCTCAAAAGGTTCCCACAAACCTTAAGTCTCCATTACTTAGAGAATAAAAAATGTTCGTAGTGGTGGCGACCTTCAATTTGATGATTTGTAGATTTAGAGAAGTCGAGGAAAATGAGTTTCATCTCTTCTCTGTAATTTTATTTTATTATAAATGCATGCTTAACATTAATTTACAGTAAATTGTTTCTATAATTTTGCAAATGTATTTGGTATTTTTAATTTTCCAAATTAAATTTGAGTAATAGTTTTGTAATTCTCCGCAGCGCAAGAGCTCTTATACCTTCACCCACCTCCTTAATTGGTCAAGTCCCAATGATCCTTTGATTCCATTTGGATCAAATGATTTCTTTTTTCTTTGTAATCACATCTTGCTTCTTAAATACTAATGGTCCATTAACCAACAATCTGTTTATGGTCCAATCATAAACTAAATTTATCTCGGCCAATGAAAGAGACAAACTCCATTGTTCAAGCCCCAAAATCAACACTTAAGGGAATACTCATCTGTTGGGTTTTATGTCCTAAAACTCGTAGATAGTAAATGTAATCCGTTGATTGTTATTAATAAAATGTTATTATTCTAATTTCAATAAGTGTTATTGACTATTTTATTTTGTTTTATTAACTTAAGTCCAATAAACTAACATCCTAAGTTGCTTTATGAGTCTTGAACTGTATGTGGAGACATACAGGGATCAATGTTCGAGACACAACTTAAAGGGTCTATAACATAGAGATAAGAATGGGTACCTTATCTTGGTAACACTATTATAAGCCCTTATTCCTTTCTCGTTTTATTTACACTAATGCTTCTAAGTTGCGAAAAGTCAAGTTTGGAATACGTTTTATTCTCTTAAGGTTGAATCACTTGGATGAGAATACTTAGAATAAATTTCATGTGGGTGAAAAATTAGACAGTTTGATAAGTATTGAAAAGAATGAATCTAAGTGCAAGAAAGATGTTAAGTTTTTAAGTGAGGGGCCTAACAGTCTTTTCCTAAGTTCTTTTAAAAATACAAGGAAAGGAAAAATAAAACCTCTTATTCTTCTAGAGACATTGACGCCCCTCTCCCTCTCTCTCAAAATATTTTGCCATCACCAACCCTGACCACTGATCGTTGCCCTCTAGCGTTCATGAGTCATGGCCTGTTGATCAGAAACCACACTGTTGCAGCACACCTACGCGCTAGATCAAAATGTCAAGGTTGCAGAGGAGATGCCAAACTGCAAAATGCCATCGAATCTGCAGTCGTTGACCTCAATCATCGTTTTGTTCGAGTTTAACCAACGAGTTTGTCGCGCTGATATGCCACACACTGTTTTCAATTCTCCAGTCGTCCTCATTCAGCCGAGTTGCATCACTGCACCACCACACCAGACGACCATTGACGGTTGAGCCCCAACTCTGGATCTCTTCCTCGTGTTGATATTTATCACTGGTGAAGTTCGATCTACGTCATTGGAACTATGGGTTTCTTAGAAATTCCAAATATCCATAAGCTTTTGGCCAAAATTATTTGACACTCGTTATGTTTGGGTGTTAGAATTGAGTCTTTAAAAGGATTTAACTGCTGTTCAGTGACGAGGAGCAGATTTTGGGACGTTGTTTACACATTTTGGGTGAGAATTTAAACTTTCTTGAATGAGTCTTGGATATACATTAAGTTTTGGTGTCGATATTGATTTACCCATGATTTTGAATGCTAAATTTGAGTTTAGAAGTTCGTATTCTGCTGTCCAGCCTAACTAAGATGATTTCGACCCGTTTTGGATAAAGTTTTGGGTACTTTAGTGCATTTTCTTTATGTTCTTGGGATACCTATTTAGTTTCGACATGGAATTAACGTTACCATATGATTTTGAATGAAATATTGAAGAATTGGAGAACTTTAAAGCATTGTTCACTATACTTATGATCATTTAGGACAAGTTTGGGTAAGTTCTTAAGTTATTGACCAGTTAGATAGTTATTGAGATTGTTAACGGATCTAAATCTCTAAAATTTTGATATTTGGTTTAAGAACGTAATGAGTTGAAAGAACCAATAAGTTTGATTTAAGTTTGGATGCTCTTTTGGTTAAGAATCTAGATTTAAAGTCTACGGATGCGTAAGGAAAACGTTTAGTCTAAACTAAGGCAATGTGAGAATATTTTAAATTAAGAGTAAGGGATGAAAATTTAGGGAATTTAAAAACATAAAATAGCTTGAGTGATTATATGTGGGTGTTTTGTACGGATGGCCCCTTTTCAGGAGCCTATTCGATTTTTGGTCCAAAATTAAAACTTGAATGAAAAATGGCCTTCTGAGGATGTCAGCACCATGTGATTTTACCGTTTTGTCCCTAAAGTCAGTGCGCGCGTCCCAGGTCTACTCGATGCATGCTACACGTTTACTCGATGCACACTACTCGTCTACTCGATTGCTCGGTACAAAAGTCAAAGAATATACGCTTATTTGACTACTCGATGCACGCTACACGTTACACACGTTGTGCGTTACTCGACATACTCGATGCACGTTACCCACAAAATTTAAAAAACATACGTACGCTTAAAGTAACCATTTCCAGACATTTCCTCCACTCTCACTCTTTCCAACTTTTCAGTGCTTTCATTCTTTGCTCTCCGGTGCCGACTAAACTTCTTTCCTTTCGTTTCACAATGCCTGATGTCTTCTCGTACTTTGAAAAGATAACAATCATCCTTTAATCGCTTCATGCATGCATTCATCTTCTCTTTGTAACGTTTTCTTTAGTGTTTGCATTTCGTCGAGTTGATGTCATCAAGTTCGAATTTTTGTATTGCATTTGGGTTTCTTTGTGGCCGTCGTCTTCTTCTGGTTCATCGTCGGGAGGAAATGTAGGGTTTGTGTTGTTCAGGTTGTTTGCGTTGTGGAATAGCGTCGAGTGTCGAGGATAGCGTGTTCAGGTTGTTTGCATTGTAAAATCATTCGAGTGTTGAGGGTAGCCCGAGTCGAGTAACATGAAGTCAAGTAATGTGCATCGAGTATGTCGACTAACGTGAAGCGTGTATGTCGAGTAACGTGAAGCGTGTTCGAGTAACGTGCATCGAGTATGTCGAGTAACGTGCAACAAGTTTTTTCCAAAGTCAAATTCTAACTTAATTTTCATTTTTTCCTTTGCAGAATGGCTACCCAATTTATGATCAATGTGAAAGATCGATTTTTCGACCAAGCTACCAGTCTTTCTTCCCACATCTCGATTGCGAACAAGATCGTGAAGAAGAAGCTAACACCTACACAGCTTGCTCTCTACAGAAAGACAGTCTTCGGGCGGTTTGTGGATATGGATGTTATCTTCAACAGTCCACTGGTGCATTACATTCTGCTGCGAGAAGTGAAAGACAACAATAGGGATGCCATGATGTTTGATTTGAATGGCATCCTTGTGACCTTCACAAAGCGATTTTCTTCTAGTCACGGGGTTGTGGCAAGCCCCTAATATTGGGATTGCTGAAAGGGCTGAGTGCGACCTGCAGGACATAGTCCTTAGATACTACAAGAAATCCATCACCAAGGGTATTCACAATAATGCTCTTGAAGCGGAGTACAAGACACTGAAGTTTGAAACCGATGTAGATGCTGTCAAGATGACATGTGTCTACTACACAGAACTAACAATGATGGGTAGGGAGAAGACGAGAGCCTATATTGAGATGAGGCTTTTCATTGATGTGGAGAACATGGACTATTACAATAGTCTAGACTGGGGAAACATTCTATGGGAGAATATTTTCTCGGGTCTGCAACGAGGATTGGTTGGCAAGGCTAATAACTAAAAGAAAAGGGTGAAGAATAACCCAGATTATATTATCAAGTACAACCTACCAGGTTTCCCTCATGCATTTCAGGTAAAACCTATTCCTTATCTGCTGGGAATTTGGGAGGAATAGTAGAGAGACCTTTTTTTTTCTTCTTCTGCAGACTCTCTGCAAAAACTATTTTTTTTTTACGCAAAAGCTCTTCCCTTTCTTCAGGATGAAGAAGGGGAGGTTAGAGAGAAACTGCAAAAACGTGGGAGCATCCTATGTTTCCCAAAAATAACTCCCAATGGGAGTTATTTAATTTAAATTTAAATTTAATTAAAATTAAATTAATTAATTAATTAACAAATTAATTAATTAAATTAAATTAAATTAATTAAATCATATTTAATTAATATTTCATTTAAATCATATTTAAATGAATATCTCTCATATAA
>JBBPDJ010000019.1:10204675-10223495 GCA_037974625.1 Cucumis cinereus
ATAATAATTGTTTATTAATAACGGTCAACGGTTTACATTTACTATCTACGAGTTTTAGGACATAAAACCCAACAGTTGGCTAGATTATTCACTATTTCAATTAGTTCTATATAGTCTGTTGAACCACTTTTCAAATTTTGATGAAAGATTGGGCTGCAAAATGCAAATTCCTCCATTTAAACGACATATTTATTGATTTTATCTTCAGTTTCACTATCAGTTGCCATAGTCGATCGAGAAATGATGAGAACGATGAATAAGGTAAGCCACAGTTGAGAAGACAGAAAACATGTTGAAGAAGTCATGTTTGAATTTTTGCAAAGTGAAAGGAAATATGAGTTTGGAATTTATAGGACCATCTTTCTTATTGGTTAGCTCATGCTATGTTGTTCAATTACACCCTCACTTCTTACCATCTATTTCCTTCCATTTTTTTTAAAAAAAATACCTTCAAATTTTGGATTCAATTTTTTAGTTCAATATGAAAGATAAAGAATCGAACCATCGACATTTGAAATGGTAATGAATGAATTAGCTACTAAGTTGTATTTGAACTGACATTTATAAGTTAAGTTAGATTTATTGATTGTAAAGGAGAACGAATCTCGAGGCAACGATTTATTTGGATGCCATTTTCTATAGGATAAGCACAAAACATTGGATCTTAAAATAAGCAGACTAAAATTACATAGTAAATATGTCATTAGATACTCAATTTCAAAACATATAGTATATATATAATGTTGATCACAAGGTTAGAGATTCAAATCCCTATTTATAATATAGTTGAACTAAAAAAGACATAACAAAATAATTAAATGATCGATGGTATAAACATTAATGTAAAACCCTATGAATTATGGATCATGCCTAGTTATGGTTGCTAATTTTATTCATTAATACTCCCACATTTTTCCATCCATTTACTTCCATTTTCCTTAAATACATTCTTAATTAGTTGATTTTTCTTGAGAATGTATTCATTATAAGCACAAAAGTTTATTTTATTTATAGTTTAAGGATTTAAACATTTTCTTCATGTTGTGTGAAATGAAATATAGATTTCAAAAACTAACTTTACGGATTTTAGTTTTCAGCTTAACAATGGTTGAGTGAGAACTCAAACGACTATAATTTTGAATGGTAATTGATAAGACATTTTCTTGAAAAAGATTTCACCTTCAAAATGTGAGGCAGAGAATTAAGCCCACACTTTATAAACCTATAGATTAAGTTTAGGTTTGTAAGACCAATTATATATGGTCTTAGTCGAGGGTTAGGATTTAGAAACTTAAATGTTTTAAATTGCTAGACTCTTACAACTCTCACTAAATTAATAATAACTCAAATTCTACGTATATACCTCATTTATAACTGTACCATACAATGTCATAAATTCAAATCTTCGTTTCTATATTGTTTTAAATCTAAGAAAATCCATTTCAAAACATTAATGTAAAATCTTTTGAATCGAATTTTGAAAGTTTAAAGTATACATTGTTGATTATCCTATATTTGCTGCAGAAGAGAGATGTGTGTACAAGGAAATATCGACTTTTCTATTGACTTGGTTCTTCAATATATCTTCTAAAGGAGTGTAGCACTTTTAGGCAAGAAATTATAAGTTATTCATCATTCACTGTGGATTGACTGCCTTCTCCAACTGTTTGTGGAGCGTCTTCCACATCTTCTTCGGGCACTTCATTCTCCGATTCTTCATTGATGGTGGTGTGATGACATGAAGTCTCACCTTCATTCTGATTTAAGCCTTCATTTCCAGGATTAATGAGTATAAGGTCACGCATTTTCACCTTGGAACAGTACTACAAATTTCTCCTTCTCCATTTGTCCCACAAGGAAACTTCTTACCAGGGCAATTCTTGATGTCCACGTGCTTATTGCGTCGCCAAATTGACGTGTGAGATATTGGTTCCTTCTTACTTGTAGCTACACTGAAACCAACGTTGTGCATTTCCCCTTCACCTTCCATTTCACAAGATGACTTTCTGACGGGCCTCTTGCCACGAGCGCCTCCATGTTCAAGACGATAAAAAATCGGTACACGGGGTGCTTGCTCATTTTTTCTTATTAATAACACCTACCCTTTCAAAGGTCGATGGTCTTGTAGCCGCTAAAGCTTGACAAACGTTTCCCTTCTCTTTTAGAGGCATAACTAGCCTTCAAAAGGACTAGCGTCAGTGAAGGCTAGGTGTTAGTCAATGACTCTCTTTTTCTACCTTTGTCATGTTTAATCCTTTGAGACTATGGCGCAAGCAACGAACGATCATATACGATCGAATGCTGAGATCCTTTGATTGTTTCTTCCTTTGTCTTTTGTGTCATCGACCTCCTTAGCAGTTATATGATTGTTGTCGACCATTTTTTCCTTCTCTTTTTGGGTTATATGAATTGACTCTAGCAACTTATATCGAGCCCTTTTCTCGATGCGGTTATAGGATATCCTTCCTATAAAAGTCCCTTCTACATTGAGGAAAGATCGGGTTGTTCATAGACTTTTAGGCCCTTGAACTCATAACCTGCTTACGACATCAATTTGTAAGCTTTAGGGTCAAACCTATCTTTCTGGTAAATTCGCTTATGTTAAGTCTAGTTTTATTTCTTGCTTTGTTATTTTAGTAAGCGGAGTAACGAAACTTTCTCGTAAAATTTCAACATCATCAACCTTCAGGCCCTTTGGACATTCTACAATTGGCAACTCACCCTTACACCTCGATATAGGAACATAGCGTAAGACTAGAGGCTTCAAAGCTTTTTCATCCTTTAAGTGGTAGGCAGCAGATGTCCTACCCTTTCTAGACTTAAAAGTATTTGTTTCTTCATCTAATTTCTTTCATGTGTTTGCATGTGACTCCACGTTTAAATCATCCTCCTTTTTTATTAAGAGATTTATCCAGGCATAGCTTCCATGATATTATCACTCTTCAAATAACACTTTGCATCTGCGAAGTGAGATCAATTTCCAAGAAAAGGATAGAGTTAGCTTCAACCTTATTTACGCCATCTCGATAAAACTTGAAGCATTGATGAAATGTCCAAGTTAACACCCCATTTCCATGAATCCAAGGACGACCTTGTAACAACTTATAAGTGGTCCTTGAGTCTATGAAATGGAATAATACGATGGTCTTTAGGTCACCAATGATGAGTTCGAAGTGTATCATGCCTATCACTCTTTGGTTGTCCTGGTTGAAGCCTTAAATTAATAACTTGCTATTGGAGTGTTCGTCCATCAAGATGCCTAACTACTTCATAGTTGACTTCATAATTATGTGACAGTTGATCTATTATCAACGAGAATCCAATCAACCATCTGTTCTCGAAGGTATCTTGAAACATACAAGAGCATATTATGAAGTTTTTGAAGGGATGAAAGCCCTAACACAACAAAAGATCACAGAGACCAAAACTCAATTTAATTGGAAGAAAAAATTAGAAATATCCATACATTGGAAAAATATAGAGAACCTAATGTGTTAAATATTAAGCATGTTTTTCATTAAAAAAAAATTAGATTACAGAGATAGACAAAACACACTTTCGTGGATGCCTCTAAATCTACCAATCGCCAATTTTGAAGTTCCAATCTTCGTACACCACCACTTGGTTACCTACCTATCCTCTAAGTAATTGAGGCTTTTGACTTGTGGGAACTAAAAATTTGAAAGGAAAAAAATCCCTTTTGGAGAGAAAAGGTAAACTTGAGAGAATTCTTTTTCTTTATTGTATGAAAAAAAAATACGTTACGCAACCTCTCCTCTCCTACAGGTTGAAGAAGCGTATAGATAAAGAGAGAGAACAAATACGTGGGTCATCCTACGTTCCCTAAATAACTCTCATGTAAGGAGGTTATTTAGTCATTTTAAATTAAAACAAATAATTGATTAATTAATATTTTATTTAAATAATATTTAAATGCATATCTCTCACCTAACCTATAGTTTTAATTTAATTAAATTGAATTGAACTAAATTATTAATTAATTCTCAAATTAATTAATTACTAAATTAAATATCTTATATTTAATTTAATCCATTTTTGAATCATATTCATATATATATCTCAAAACCTATAGTTTTAATGTGTATCATATACAAATTAAATTTTAACCTATAGTTTTAATATCAATCTAGTTCACATTAAATTAATACGTGAACTCATTCAAATATTTTATTCTCTCATAAATTAATTTTGAATCAAATCCAAAATAAAATTTATATTATAAAGTGTAACTAAAATATAAATGTTATATTATATTGCATCATTCTACATTATATTATTTCCCTAACTGAATTTGAACGATTTAAAATTCATCCAAGATATAATAACCTCATTACTCTTTACAAGCCAAGAAGGGGACCTAATGGACCTACATATCATAAACTACACTGATATGAGATTAATTAGCTAAACTCATTGTTATATCAATGAATATTCGTTAATTGTGTGTACACTTCACTAAAGACTCACAACTGAACTCTTTTCACTGTAGGTATATTTATGCGTCCACGGATATAGACCAATAACAACCAGTAGTCCTTCACAAATATGTGTAACACCAGCTGAATTTAATTATCGCTTTACCAATGTTCCTTCTTAGTTCTTAATTACCAATGTTCATCTAATGAACAACTTGTTTGCCTAATGACTGATGATACTTGCAATAGTTTAGATGATCTTCCTTTCCCATTTGCTCCCGGCATTTCGACAATTGGATAAGTTGTTTCTCCAGTAGTTGTTCTAGCATGTCTGCTACGTTGGAATCAAGAAATGGACAAACTTAACAAGGTTGTGTTAGCGACCATTGACTCCTTTGTGGCGCTTTTTACAATCTTCTCAACACCCTTCATCTCCTTCTTGTCCTTTTTTACTTTAGAGACCAAGAAATCCTTAGTCATTCGATTAACAATGCTCAACTTCATATCATGAGCACGGGTTGCTAATTCTTCAAACGTGCAAGACTTTATTCCCTACAAAATATAGAAAAGTCTCTAGTGCATACCTTGGGTGCACATCTCTACAGAAGACAGTTCGATGAGTTGATCTTTGTAGTCAATACTCAAAGCTCTCCATCGGTTGATTTAGTCGATGATTGGCTTTCACTTTCTTTGTTTTGTATTAATATTTGTAAACGGTGTGTCTAGTGCTATATAAGCAGTTCAGGATCTCTTTCTAATTGTTCCCAACTGTCAATCACTTCGTGCTCCAGGTCAATGTACCACTCGAAAGCATTACATTTCACGCTTCAAACGACTGTTTAACCACCTAGTCTACTCTTGAATCTGCATTCTCGCATGTTTCAACAAAATGGGTGATGTGTTGTTTCGAGTTGCCCTTCCCACCAAACTGCTGGAACTTTGAAGACTGGTATCTAACAGGCATTCTCAAGTTGTCGATTCTTTTGGTGTACAACTTAGAGTACATAAAAGATGTCAGAGACCGACCTCCATATTGAGCTTTAATGGAGTTCGCGAACATATCCTACCGCTACTGGACTGACAGGTAGGCAACAAAAGTTGATTGTTGTTGTGGTTGGTTTTCCTGCTCCACATTTTTCCCTTTTGTCATTGGCTTTGACAATAAAAATTTGACTTAACTTAGTAGTTTCACAAGTTTGCATTTGCTCTATCAAAGCTGCGATTTTGTGATCTCGTTCCTCGACGGTTTTCATCAAGAGATTAATTTTTCTTTCCATCCCGGTCATGACAGCCTAGACAATTTCATCAACCATCATAACATACATCATATCAGAATGTGATTTCCTCCTTGATCTACTAGAGGTAGAATTATAGTTATCATACAAGAGATTTTCCTTGATGACAATCCCAACTTTAGGAGATTCTATCAATTGTTTCAGGATTCTCAGCGTGATGACAGAACTTTGACCTTAATCCTGGGTGGTCTCCTTTGAATGATTGCGGGTGACAAGTCTCGTGTAAGCATCGCTTGTAGTAATAGATTTGGATGCAAATTTCTTTGGTGTCATTAGTTTGCTTGTTGATTTGGATAACGAGAGGGAGATGACAAGTAGAAGATGTCCCACTGGACGTGCCAATTTGTTTAGATTTCTAGAGAAATGTGTTTCATGGGGTTGATCTTGAGTTGGCGTAAGTTGGATGCGAATGTGGTTCGATCTCTAGAATTTTCTCCTCTGATACTCTCTCGATTGAATGTGTATGTTTGATGTAGTTCAACTTCAAGAGCTAGGAAGTCTATAGGTCGTTGGGAGTATTCTTCTCTTAGCTCTATTAAGTCTAAAATTTGTTTTCTACAAATGAAGACAACCACTCTATTTATAGAGTTCTAAGGTGAACTTTGTGTGCTTTGGCTTGGTCGATCTATGGGCCTAGCCCTGGGGCTCAATTATATAGATTTGGGTTTTATTTAGCATTTGGGCTAAATTGAGCCTATTTTTAGGTTCAATTGGACTTTAGCTTAGATCTTAATATTTAATTGGACAAAAAATAATTAATTTAATTCAATGGTTAATACAAAAACACATGACATCATCGAAATCCGCTGAATTTATGTTTTTCAATTTCAATTTGGGACACGTGTCAACCTTTAACGAGTCCCAAATAAATGACGCGAAAATTTGTGATTAATCCAAAAAATTTTATTCAACACTTACATATAAACCATTTAGACACAAAATTTTAAATACATTCATTTTACATCTTTATCTGTTTCAAACAAAATAATTAATTTAAAGTGATTTTACGAGAAAATGACAATGTCAATTATCGTTAAGCAAAATTGTTAATTTTGATTGTTTTAAAAACTTTGGGTTAATTTCACATTTTGAGCAAAATTGGGATCTTGTTGCAAAATTCGTTCTCTCCTCTCCTCCTCCCTTTCGCGACAAACACAAACTCTCACCCTCTCTCCCCATATATATTGTCCAAATTAACCCATTAAAGGTTTCACGTTATCAAATAACACGGTATGAAAATAAACTTTTTTAACTTTATTTAAAACTATCGATTCCTTTTGCTATCTCGGTGAATCTTAGTAAATCTATCTAAACCATGAGTACCGAGATTCACATGATTTTTTCAAAACTTCATAAATTTTTCTTTTTAATCTTTTCAACATTTTATAATTACACCATCAAAAATTTAAAAAATAAATGGTAAATATATATAGATGATCAATATTTGAAAAAAAAAAAAAGATGGATCTCAGTTCATCTTGGGCAAAATTTTACCGAGACCTAAAAAATTGACAATTTTGAAAATTTTCAGTTCAATTTTGACGGGATGAACCAAGAGCATAATCTTTTTCAAATGTTATGCAATTTTTCCGAATCTTTTACCGACAACTAACTCGTCAAATTTTCTATTGTACTCTTCCCAAATTTTATATAAAAATGTTGTTGTAAATTCATTTAAAAATTTATATAATTATGGATCTCGTTGGTCGAGATTTTCCAAAACAATCGATTAACATTGAAATTTCTCCTCGATCTCGAGCCAGAAGAGCACTTATTAAAACTTAGGGGTCGTTTAGGGGGAGGATTATGCAATACTATAATAACCAACTCTAGCTACAATAAATATTATTATAACTCAACATTATTTCAAAACCCTCAATTTGTCTACAGTATTTACTATTTGCTACAACTTTTACTATTTGACATTCATTATTTTTTTATTATTTGCTACCGTGCATACTATTTATTACAACTTTTACTATTTGACATTCATCATTTTTTTATTATTTTTTATCGGATTTACTATTTACTTTTCAAACTAAAATAATCAACGCCACAAATATATACAATTATAATCCAAACTAAAATAATTTATCATCCTAAACACAAACTATTATAAAATCAACTATAATAACTGAACGCTGACCTAAACAGTCAAGAGTTTTAACTATTTTTAGAGGGTGGTATTTTGGTAAGGTGAAACTTAGTTTGTACCATTTAATTTACAATATATCGAAATTGGCTTTGTTTGTTAATAAATATTTATAAAACAGCGCAACAAATATAGCGGCTTCTCGTTCGAGGTTCCTCCTTCGTATTTAGAACAAAAGGAAAGAAGAGAAGAACTATCTCAATCTACAAATTCAGTGCTTTCTTCCTCTTCGGATTCCCATTTTCCCACAACTTTCTCAATTGATTTCTTGGTATACGCCGCTTAATTCATCTCCTTCCACCTTTACAGTTCATTCTTTTTCACCTGTTTTGATGCTCAATCTTTCATTCCGACCCCTAAAAGGGTTTTCTGTATTCTGAGGTTTAGTTGATTTGATATGTCTACTTCTTTTTGTTGAAACTTTATTGGGTTTGTGTGTTTCTTTAATCAGATTATGTGTTTTGAAGTTTCTTTTGCTTTGTGGTTAGTTCTCTTGCTGTTGGAGGGTGAATTGAATAAGTGAAGATATGGACTCATCGTCTACAGAGGCTGTTCCGGTAATGCAGGTAAAATGTTTAGGCCTTTTAGCCAATTTATTTTACTGTACATGTACATATTGCTATCGACACATTGATTCATTTTGCGAGTATATACTTGGAAGGAGGGAGAGGAAGGGAGTCTATCCTGCTGCATGTTTAATTTCTATAAATGAATTTTCAGTTTGGTCATTGGTGCTAATTTTTATCAACGAATTACTTTGATCGAGAACATCTTTATTAAGGAAAATGATAGAACAGAGGCTGCCTGATATGAAGACTCTGTGGGAATCTGTTTTTCTTACACTGGTCTTCCTCTGGGCAGTAATCCTTAACCCTTAGCTTTTTGGAATCCCGTGGTGGATAAAGTTAAAGAAAGACTTGCCTCCTAAAGAAAGGTTTCTTTTTAAAAGATGGTAGGCTTACCTTAATCAGCTCTATGGTATTCCAGCTATTATTTCTCTCTTCGGAGCCCGTGGGAGGTTTTAAGCTTTTTGGAAAGGATGATGCACAATTTCCTTTGAGAAGGGGAGGAGGAAGGAAAAGGCAAGGGATCAACGATCACATTTGGTTAGGTGGGAGATCATTGAGAGGCAATTGAGTTTGAGGGGTTAGAGATCAAGAATTTTAGGCTTCGTAATAGATCTTTGTTAGCTAAGTAGTTGTGGTGGTTCCATCTTGAGCACCTTTGGCATAAAAATATTTCTAGTAAACACGGTCCTCATCCTTTTAAGTGGTTGACAAAAGGAGTTAAAGGCATTTACTGGAAATTGTGGAAGGATGTTTCGAATGAGCTCCCTTCTCTTGTTCACATTGTCCATTATGTGTTGGTAGAAAGGAATAACACGTACTTTTGGGAAGATAAGTGGGTGGAGGATAGACCTTTTTGTTCTCTATCTCCTCATTTTTACCTTTTGTCTTCCCTTAAAAATCATCTTGTGTCTGATTTCTTGGTTAGGGATGGGTGATAGGTGCTCCTGTTCATTCTCTCTTTGATAGGGAAGTGATTGACGTGACCTATCTTTTGTCTTTGCTTGAGGGTTATACTTTTAGGCGTGGGAGAAGGGATTTGAGGGTCTGGAGTCCCAATCCGTTGGAGGGATTCTCTTGCAAGTCTCTTTTTCGTTGTTTGTTTGACCCTTCTCCCCTCGATGAGTTGGTCTTTTTTGTGCTTTGGAAGATTGAGATCCTAAGGAAAGTGAAGTTTTTTACCTAGCAAGTCTTGCATGGCTAACATGATGGATCAGCTTGCTAGGAAGCTTCCCTCGCTTGTTGGTCCATTTCGTTGTATTATCTATTGGTAGGCAGAGGAAGACTTGAATCATATTCTTTTGCGTTGTGAATTCGCGAGAGTCGCGTGAGATTCTTTTTTCAAACATTTGGGTTCCTAGTTGCTTGACATCGGTTACTAGTGATATGATCGGGGAGTTCCTCCTTCATCCGCCTTTTCATGAGAAGAGACGCTTCTTATGGATTGTGAGGGGTGTGCCGTTTTTTGGGTTTTCTGGGGGGAGCGGAATAACAAGTTGTTTAGGGGCTCTAAGAGGGGTTCTTTTGAGGTTTAGTCTCTGGTTAGATATGTTTCTCTTTGGACTTTGGTTTTGAGAACTTTTTTGTTACTACTCTTTAGGCTCAATTTTGTACCGTTGGAATGCCTTCTTTTAGGGGGGGGGGGGGGGGGGGGTTCCTTTCTCCTTTGACTGGCTTGGTTTTGTTTAATCCTGTATTGCTGTATTCTTTCATTTTTATCTCAATGAAAATTGTTTCTTAAAAAAAATCATAAATTCAACAGAAAGAAAATTCTTCACATGAACGCTTAGGATTGATACCATTTCTCTTAAAGAAATAATACAATAATTCTGGATAGACATTCGACTAGAATTATTTATATTTATATTCTCACTTTTTATTTCGGGCTAACATTTTCTTTGTCCCAAATTAATTGATCCTGTGGCAGGAAATACTTCTGGAGTTTCGTGCAGGAAAAATGTGTTTTGAAGGAAAAAGGGTGGTACCTGATACACGTAAAGGACTTGTTCGTATTGGAAGGGTGAGTTTGAACTTTTCATGTTTATATAATCTGATTGTTATATGTTAGTTGTGGAATTAGTTTTCTTTAGAGCATTCTACCGCTGCGCCATTTACCAATTTTTGCATTTGGTTTCTTTTTAAGAGATTGTATTCTCAATTGAAGCCAAATTTATGATAGACAATGGCTTTAGAACCAAATTTTGGGCAGATGTATGGGTTGGCAGTTGGTTGTTCTATTTATGGTGTCTAATTTTTTACTTTCCTTTTCCCTTTACTCATATACCCCCAATGTCAAGTCTCTTACCCATCATTAAAAACGGCTACCTGCTATGAACCTAACAGACCCCATCGTCGAGTCCCATTACATTTGAAACAGAAACCAGAATAGTTTAATAATAATTAGCTCAAGTACAAAAGGATTATACTAAGACCTAAATAGAGAAATAGGATCAGTGGGCGCACCCAGACATCTCAACTAGGTTGACACCTCCTTAGCGCCATCATCATCTCCAAACAAAAGTTGAGTGATACAAAGTAAAATCCAACTTACAAAAATTACCCTAGCTTTGAAGCATGCCTAAATTAAAGGTACAAGTAACAGTATAAATAAAAACAGACCAGAATTACACTAATACAGAACAAAACCAGCCCAGAAATTCATAATACAAAGGTCTACATATGGCTAGTCAATGGAGATACTTCAGGGAGGAAGAAAGTAGGCCTGCCAGTTAAGAATGATGTCTTGCAATGTAAAATCTTTTAACTTTTTGTTGAGGGAGCACAGGAGGAAGTGTTCAGCAAACCATAATTCTGACAGCAAAGCTTTAACAACATCTCATCAGTGGGTTTTAGATCCCCTGGCTGCCTCTCTAGGGTGTAGAGTTGAAAGTCTCCCTTTCCCCTACCTTGGTTTTTCCATTGGGGGCCTTGCTGCTATAAAGTTGGGTTGGAATGATTTGCTTGATCGGATGGCTATGAAGATTGATAAATGGAGAAAAATAGAATTGTCCAAAGGGGGGAGATCAACTCTCGCTCAAGCTGTTTTGAATAGCTTGCCTTGCTACCTTTTCTCTTTACTTAAAGCCCCAGTTTTTATTATCAAAAAGCTAGAAAAGTTGATTAGAGACTTTTTGTGGAACGGTGGGCAGTGTAATCTTTTGAAAAATCTGGTTAATTGGGAGATTACTTGCAAGCCTATTTGCTTTGGCGGCCTTGGTGTGGGGTGTCTCCAACAGAAAAATAATGTTTTATTGAGCCAGTGGCTTTGGAGATTTATGTTGGAAAAGAATGCAATGTGGAGGAAAGTTATATGTTCCATTTATGAAGAGGAAGATGGTAGCTGGTGTACAAAGAAGCCGAAGAGAGGATCTAATAGAACTCTCTGGGCTGGTATTTTTAAACAGAAAGACAGCTTTTTCAAGTTTACAAAGTTTATTTTGGGAGATGGTCAGAAATTACGGTTTTGGACAGATACTTGGTGTGGTAATGGTCCTCTTTTCAATCGGTATCTTGAGATTTTTAATCTTTCGTTGAAAAAGGAAGCATGGGTGGCTGACTGTTGGGATTTAGAAAATCAAGCTTGGAACCTCGGGTTGAGAAGGAATCTGATGGAAAATGAGTTCGATAACGCGGCTGCCATTTTTGAAACTTTGAGTAATTGGGCTCCTATGCAGAACGAAGATGGTGTGTCGTGGTCTATTGAGAAATCTGGAAAATTTACGACAAAATCAACTTTTCATAATCTTGTTAAGAGCCTCAACCCAAGTGGCCGGTACATCTCTTCCCCATTTGTCAGGGCGATTTGGAAATTTAAATGTCCTAAAAAGGTTAAATGTTTTCTTTGGGCTCTTGTGTACAGAAGTTTGAACATGGCCGACAAGCTGCAAAGAAAGCTTCCAGATTCTACGCTCAACCCTTCAATTTGTTGCCTGTGTTACAAGAGGGAGGAAACATTGGATCATTTATTTATCCAATGTGAGTTTGCAACTAAGGGCTGGCTGAGATTGTTTGAGATGTTTAATCTTCAAATTTGTCTGCCCCAGAATGTGGAGAATTGGTTTAGGGAAGCTACTGGACAGAGGTTGTTTGGTCGGAAAGGGAGGATTTTGTGGAATAGTTGTGTTCGAGCTCTTCTTTGGGGGATTTGGATGGAAAGGAATAGCAGGATTTTTAAAGATAGTGTTAATTCTTTTGATTCTTTTTGGTCTGTGGTTCAAACCACAGCATCCTGGTGGTGTTCAAATCACACAAATCTCTTTTGTAATTACACCCTTTCCATGATTTTTAATAATTGGAAAGGTTTGTTGGTCTAGAGGTCTTTTAGGAAGGGCCTCCTTGGCCCTTGCCTTTAAGTTGTTTGCTCTTTTTGCTGTTAAGTAATACATATCTCTCTGTTTCTATTCAAAAAAAAAAAAACATCTCATCAGTCCTAACCAAATGGAAAGGCACTGACTTGATCATCTTTCTTACATAAAAGACTGTAATATTGAAGAATAAGGAGCTCTATTTCAGCATGAGAGGATGTAGGAATTCTGCTATCATTGATAAATTCCGGAATTAAGTTCCTTCTTTTTTGCTGCCAAGAAGCGATTTCATCACCAGGTTCCAACCCTTTCCTCTTTATTATATAATTCCAGCAGTTCAACTTTCTTTGATGATAAGAGCCCATAATCCATTCGACAATTTTGCTTTCTTCATTGCAAAATCCATTCGAGGGGAGGGGGTGGTTCTTTTTATGCCTATGTATACTTTTCATCAATGAAAGCATTCTCATCATTGTTATTTTTTACAAAATACTACCTGTTGAGCTGGAGGTATCATTCCTTCCCTCCAAGTTTGTCATCTTTTTCAAGAAATTGTATGTTGCCTCTCTTGGGAATTGGGATTTAAAGAAGAAAACATATCATTAGATGGCGTACTCCTAAGAACCAAGCACTAGAAAGGACTAAGCATATCAAAATCAACTTTTCTCAATTTTTTTTAACCATCACGGGTTGGTCTAGTGGTAACAAAGGAGACATAGTCTCAATAACTAAGAGGTTATGGGTTCAATCCATGGTGGCCATCTACCTAAGAATTGATTTCTTACAAGTTTTCTTGATACCCAAATGTTGTAGGGTCAGGCGGGTTGTCTCGTGATATTGGTCGAGGTGTCGTAAGCTGGCCCGGTCACTCACGAATAAAAAAAACAAAAAAACAATTTTCATTATAAAAGGAAGAATGGTAATCCATCATGGGTTGGTCTAGTGGTAAAAAGGATACATAGTGTCAATAACTAACCAAGAGGTCATGGGTTGAATCCAGATTGGCCACCTACTTAGGAATTAATTTCCTACGAATTTCCTTGATACCCAAATGTTGTAGAGTCAGAGGTTGTTCCGTGAGATTAGTCAATGTGTGGGTAAGTTGGTCCGGACACTCACGGATATAAAAAAGGGTAGAATGATACAAAAGTTGGGTGATTAAGCATCCCAGGAGATAAAAATACAGCTATTTGATTATGTGTTAGAGTAGGCTCGGAGGGTTTGAGATTTCAAAGCAAGGTTTGGTCCTTTTAGATCCTATACCTATGTGTTCCTCTAGGGGTTTCAGTAACAAATTCCTTATGTAATTATCTGTTAGGTCTTATCTCTCTTGGCCGGGAGAATTTTCTTTTTTTCTCTTTTTTTTTTTTTTTTTCGTTCACTTGACCTCTTTTTTTCTTTGACGGCTCTTTTTGTATGTCATTGTAACCTTTCATCTCCATGAAAATTCAATTATTGTTTCTTTTTAGAAAAGGGCTCACCAGATAGTTAAAAGTATGGCTACTTTTACGCCTATGTATATGTTTCCAATTCCATCTTTGTTTACATTTATTACTTGAGTTTATTAACACTCCTTGTTTTTTATTTTTTTAGTGTTTGAAGTGCTCTTCTCGATATAGTCATTGTCATGTGTGGTCTATCAATCTGATTATATAACTTTGGTTATTTTCATGGCTCCTCCTCTCTTTGGGAGAATCAATTCCCAAGACTTTCTATGATTAGAATCACATGTTTTGGCTTTGCTTTTTTGCTACCAAGGTTGTCTGTGGTAGACTTTTGGTTTTAGTTTGCTTCAGAGATCAAATCTTTATCATTGGACGGTCTTTTTCTTTTTAATTCTTGTGCTTTGGGTCAGAGTAACCTAGTTCCCTTGCTTTCAGGTCTGTTTCCTGGTTTTTGTCTAATGAAGTTTGTTGTGGAAGCATTTTTTTCGAACTGTGGAAGCCTTTTCTCCCCCACCGTATTGCGGTGCACGTTTATATGGTTGTTGATCAGAAGAGAAGTTTTCAAGTTTAGTTAAGAAGGGAACAATGGGGTTTTCAGGGGTATTGAGAGGGATCCTGGGGAGTTATGGGCCCTTGTTTGCTTTCATGTTCCCTAGTGGGCTTCGATTTTGAAGGGTTTTTTTTTTTTTTTTTTTTTTTTTTGTAATTATTCTATAGGCACGATATTGTATGGTTGGAGTCTTCCCTTTTTTGTGGGTTTGGTTTTTTGTATGCCCGTGTATTCTTTTATTGTTTTCTGTTGTTTTTATTTTTTTTAAAAAAATGTTTAGTTGTGTCATAAGAAGTGTGCATCTTAAAGGTGGCTTTATTTTATTTGTTTTTTTGTCATTTTTTCTTCTCTCCGTTGGTTTGTCCTTTGTCTTTATTTTTCAGAGGGAGAACAAATTTCATTGATAATGAAATAAAGAGGTAAAACCCCAGGTAACTAAAGGTGGATTACATAAAAGTTAGCCAAGCAATTAAAGTAGAAAGGCTATAATCAATAGACGGGTGTTTACATTTACACCAATAGAATGCACGAAAAAGAATGAAGTCCATAAAAATAATCAAACGAAAAAGAAATATCCTTGAAATTGTGGCCATTTCTCTCTCTCCAAAGTGTCGATAAAATAATAAATAAATAAATGAATAACAAAAAAAAACTCAGTTGAGAGCAAGTCATTATACTTTCTTTGCTTAGTTGGTTCGTTCTTTGTATTTGTTAGACTTTTTCTATATTAATTAAAGCTGGTTTTATCGTAAAGAAAAAAGGAAAAGGGGACGGGAGGTACACTGATGTTTCTGGTTTTTTGTTCTGTTATTTTTAATATAGGGCAAATATCAATTTATACCCTTGAACTTTAGGAGTTGTATCAATTTAAACCGTAAAGTAATAATTGTATCAATTTAAACCCTGGACTTTGGGAGTTGTATCAATTTAAACCCTAAACTAATAGTTGTATCAATTTAAACCTTAAATATTTGTAAATGCATCAATTCAAATCTTGAACGTTTATACATACATCAATTTAAACTCTCAAGTTTCACAAGTGTGTCTAAGGAAAACATAATGGAGGGTTTAAATTGATACATTTATATAAGTTCAAGGTTTAAATTGATACACTTGATCCAAAAGTTTAGGGTCTAAATTGATACAATTATTAGTTTGGGGTTCAAATTGATACAACTCCCAAAAGTTCAAGGATTAAATTGATACAAACCTAAAAGTTCCGGGGTATAAATTGAAATTTTCCCTTTAATAAATTGATTTGCCTTAGCCTTGTTATGAGTGGATCTGTTTGAATTATGTTTTCCCATTGAACCTAATCCTTCATAAGAAAAAATTAAAATTTGGACCTTGTTTTTATCTTTTCATGTAGGGTGAGGAGGGATTGCTGCACTTTCAATGGCTTGATCGGACACAAAATGTCATTGAAGATGTATCCTGATCATTGTTGTGTTAATGGTCAATTCTTTGTGTTTGGCTAATGCATATACCTTTGAAAGATCCTGGGTTGATTATTTCTTTTAGTTATTAACTTAAGAATGTATGGTTCTAACTCTAACATTTGCTTCACTTGACTTTTAAAGCCTCACCCTCGCTAGAAAAAAGGACAAAAGATAAAGGCAAGTTGAAAAGAATCCTACTTCAGAGCATACAAAAAAAGAGAGGGAGAATAAATTGTATATAGATAAGTCCAGCAGTGCACCTGCTTTTTGAGCCTAAGTTGAGATTTCCTCTTTCTTCCCCCGGTTAAATAAACCTCATGATGAAATACTCTTCTTCTATGTATACACACAACACTATGATTAAATATTATGATTTCTGATATGTCATAGTTGAAATTGAAACGCAATAGAATGACAATGAACTATGCTGGACCATCATTGTGAACAAACTCTTGTTAATGGGAGTAGATAATGGGCTGGCTTTTTCTGCAATCAATGGAAATTATTTTAATTTCTTAATTTTTTGTTTGTGTTTTTTCATGGGGTGGTTGATACATTCTGTTTATGATGGCTTTTGTGTTGACAGCATGGTATCTCTTTATTCGTATATTCATTAAAGTTTATTTGTCGATGGACAGTATGTTCTTCCAAATGCAGGATTTCAAAAAGTTATAAGATCATATTCGTTATGTTGTTGCATCCAACTCTACTTTATTCCACAGCTATGACTTTTTTCTGTTATTACCATTTTACTGGCTAGATTTTTTTTCTTTATTTTTCTTAATACGAGATATACAGGATCAGATTGTTTTTCCCGATGAAGCAGTTTTTGAGAAGGTGTGTAATACTCTCTCTCTGTCTCTCTGTCTCTCTCTCTCTTAAAAAAGCACTAGTATCATTGAAGAAGTTGGAAAAACTATATAAAGAGGGGAAATTGAAGAACTAAGAGTGCATCCTAACTGAAGAGGCTAAGGGTCTCCAATCAAGCAGTAGTCGAAAACGAAGAAAGTTACCATACCTTTCTGCAGTTAGATGCTTAGAGACATACGTTATGATTCATGTTTCGATTCACCCTTATATTTATGTTTATAGTAAACAATTCTTCCACCCCTCTAGTCTCTGAAGAGACCTCCGACAATGCTGCCATAATGAACTTTGTCCACATAATTTATGCTGAAAAGTTCAAACTAATCTCCCACTTCTATGGTTGCAAGCATTGAACAGAGAGGTGATTGATATTTTCTTTGGTTGGTCAACACCTCTCCCACAGAACATCCAAAACCTACTCACATATGTTCTCATGGGCCACCTTTTCAACAAACACAAGAAGATCCTGTGGTCACACCTAATTAGAGCGTTTCTATGGACTATTTGGACAGAAAGAAACAACCTCATCTTCAAGGATAAGAAGTCATTTGAAGCATTCTTGGAACACACTATCTACTTAGCTATGACATGGTGCAAATGTACCTTTTTCAATTCGTATGATCTCACGTCTCTTATAACCAATTGGAGAAATATTATGTAACTCCTTTGGCTTTGGGCATTATTGCCCCCTATTTATTTTCATTTATCAATGAAAATAATTTCTTATAAAAAAAAATATTTTCCTCTTTTATATACAAAGGTTCATGCCCTGATTGAACAAGGTGGGGTGTCTTTGACTACGAATCTACTTGTTAGTTAGCATTGTGATTTCTGTGGAACACAATGTCCTAACGACGAGATTCAATCTATTGGGGGGCTTTGGATTTCTAATCTGCAGATTAGCGCAGGGAATAACACATTGATGCTATGCCCTAGGCCCCTATACCAATTTTTCATAATGATTGACATGAAAACACACTTGATGCTTCTAACAACCATAATCTTAATCTCAAGTCATCCCTGCAGCGATGTAATCTACCCTTTCCTAGATTATTAGAGTCAAGGGCTGCATCTTCAGTTGTCCTCTCATTCATATTTCTTTAGAAACTCAAAATTCCATAGCTCTATTCCAGTGAGCGGAGTGTGAATAGAAGAAGATTTAATGGAGTAGCTACATTTGTGACAATAAGAGAGGGATTTTGTAATTCCTTTGGCTTATTTGCATGTTGCATTAATGAATGTCTTGTTAGTTAAATCAAATAGGAAGGGTGCTAGTTCGTGAAATAAAACTCCAGTCATTGCAACTGCTTTCTGGACTTTAATTACTCCAACCATTGCCAAAGACACTTTCACATTACTGCTTTCTTTAAGGAATCTCCAGTATGAATAAATATCAATAATTAATCTGTCACTTCTAAGGTATACTTGAAGTCATCTTACCATATTAATGTTCCCCCAATGACCTTAACTATCATGAAATCAATTAATGACTTTTAAGGGTAAACGGAGCTTTCAAATAATGAAATAATACATAGGGATGTACAAAAATAATTCTAGAAACGGACTCAAATCCGTAACTACAGAAACAGACTCTGATTTAAAAGAACAATACCAAATTGATAATTACAAAATGCTCAAGAAACTGACTTTACAAGATGCTGAAGAAACCGATAAATGATAATTACTGTCGAAAATAATTGTACTAAGGGTATTTGTGTAATTGTTATACCCTTATTTATTTCCTTTTTTGTCAAGGCCTATTATGG
>JBBPDJ010000019.1:10223595-10240325 GCA_037974625.1 Cucumis cinereus
TTTTTCTCCCTGAACTAGGGTTTTCCACGTATACCCGGTGTTATTCTTTCTTTTCTTCTATTATTATTTTTATAATTACAAAAATTCTTCGTTTACATTTGCATTCATGGTTAAAATTGTTGTTTGCCTTCTTCAGGTTAATCAAGCTTCAGGAAGAGTTTACTTATTGAAGTTTAAAACAGATGACAGGAAGTTCTTCTTTTGGATGCAGGTCAGCATCTCTATATTACTTTTTGTTCTTTGAGAGAGTTGATTTATATTCTACTATTTTCACGATTCTGACCACGTTAGTCAAACTGTAACCAGGAGCCCAAAGCTGAAGATGACCAGCAATTGTGCATCTCTATTAATGACTACATTAATCGGCCACTGGGTACTTTCTAACTATTATATTTGTTCAAGCATCTGCTGGATGAAGCTTATAGTAATAACTTCCTAACCAATTGTGCTGGGTCAAGTGCAGGCTTGTATTTGTGATTTTCTGTTACATGCTTGCTTTACGTGCATACGTTCACATAACACGCTTATTTTACTGAAATATTCTGACCTAAAATTTACCTTTCCAAAGTTTCTTGATCTTGTTATGATTATCATTAATATATATGAACCAAAATAAACATGCAAAAGGAAAAGAAACCACATAAATATCATGGAGATTATCTTCCACTGGCGGCCATCCTTGTTGCATATGGAGTGTGAAATATTAATTTTGGCTGTTCAAAGGAAGCTTTGGATAGTCAGTGATGTGAAAATCCTAGGATTTGAAAATTAGGAACCCAATTGACGAACCCCTAATAAACAAATTCTGGAACTTCCAAATCAATTTGACAAAAACCCAAGGGAATGGATTAGATTTGAATTGCCCTTCGATTGAAGACCAAGAGATAAGGAGAACTAGTTTCTCACTCCAAGTTTGAACATTCCACAAGCAAGGTGATCAAACTTACCTAAATATTCTTGGCTTGCAACTCTAAATCAAGAATGACAAAAGATGACGATGAGGCTATGTCATCTACCAAAGAATTTTCATTCATAGAAAACCTTAAAACTTCAAATATCAAAAACGGCTTAAAACAACCTAAAGGCAAGGCTTAAATAGTCTCCCAACAAAACTCTAATTCATTGTGAAAAGACTAATTTAACCCTACTTAAATGTTATTAAAAAGGACTAAACTGGACAATATTAAAAATACATCCCAATTATTAAATAAAGTCTAATTAATAATTTGATGCTTGTGTGGTTCATATCAGTTAGTATCGAGATAGATGGGCTCATTCGGAGGTCCTCGTAATGGTCCATCCTCTCAAAGATTTTCATAGATTACTCCACTCAAGTTTCTTGATTTTGGCGAGCTTTTATTTTTTTCATCATTTCATTTGATATTGTACTGATATTAGTTGTTGCCTTGTTTGGATTGATTTGAAGTTTTTAGGCCTGGTGGTTCTTGTCCGTGTAATCTTGTTTACTCACTTGTGTGGACTTTTTTAGCATTGGTCTTATGTTTGTCAAGTTTAGCTTTGATCGGGTATGATTAGGGCGCTAGGAGGAAGGGGGGCCTCATGATCCCTTGTCCCATTTTGTGTTTTTACTCTTTGTATAACTCTCTTGTACTTTGAGCATTATTCTCATTTCATTTTATTAATGAAGAGGCTCGTTTCCAATTCAAAAAGAAATATTAATGCTGGCTTTAAAATGACGTAATTGTTTACTTTTAATCAAGTTCATCCCATGATGAAACTGGAACCTAGTGGCACGCTTGCTGGATATTTTTTTTTTATCACGCTGATTTTATTGTTTGGTTTTGAGTTTTGACTGCACTAGATTACGGAGGAGCTGCTTTGTGCTTTGTTGGCTCACCCCATCACCTTTATTTTTGTTTATGTTGTTTCAGAGTTTCTTGAGGAAGAAGAACCTGTTGCTTCCACTCCAATGCAAGTTTCAGAAGGCACAGTCGAAGAAAATATCCCATCAAGGTATAGCGAGGACCCGCCTTTTTTGTTTTTAATTGAACTTTTCTAAAACCCTTTGGATGCTTCAAATGGGCTTTGGCCTGATACTACCTAACTCCACATTCAAGTACAATTATAGCACAGTTGAAGAAAAATATCCCATCAAAGTATGGCAATGATCCGCATTTCTATGTTGACCATTTGATTTCAAATGGCTTGGGTGGTACTACCCCTAGTTGAACCTTCAAATGATTTTTAAGTGTTTAAGAAAATAATTTAAATTTTTGTTAGAGGAAGCTTTTCCAAAAACAGTTTTCTACTAATGGGAAATGGTTGCCTGATCTGGAGGGATTCAATTGAAATCTAATTTCTAGTGACAGTACTCAGTGGAAAGATTGAGTTTGACTTTTTGAGAGTAGTGTTTTTTAGTAAAATATTTTTTTGATGAGCACTTAGGAAGTGTTAATGAAACGATTCCTATAGTTGCTTGATTCTGTAACTAAGTAATATGAAAAATTTTAAAATTTGAAATGTATTCGACCCATTGAAAGCACCTGTCATCAATTCCTAAACTCATAATCTTCAAATAACTTCTTTCTTATTAAAAAAGAGTAATACCCCCATTTGATTACATATTTTAAAATAATTCACATAGGAAACTGTGATTGGACTATTGTCCCTTCGGGCACATCCTATAAAATTGGAACTGTGATTGGACTATTGGTTGGGGGGCACAAAGATGAATACAACCTGAAAGCGCCCAAGCATTTTTCTTAGAAAAAAATGTCATTGTTAAAATACAGATGCACTGAGAAAGAAACAAAATATCAAGAAACATTTATTCATTATTGCTGCATTTTGCCAACAAAAGTTTTTAGCCCAACTGGCATCTGCATTTTTGCTCAAAAAACAAAGAAGTATCAGAAAATAGTACAATGTCTTAGTTTTTTCAGAAGCTAATTAAAATGACTAATGAGTTAGAACAATATTTATTGCTTAGGGATTATTGTTTTCAGAAATAATGTTGGTTTGGCTTGGCCTGCAGATGTGTGCAGTTCTATGCTGAAGGAGTGTCTTCTTCTGTCACCCTTTCATGCTAATAGTCATATTTTTGTGGTCTGCAGGTGTTTGTGCTTTAGGTTAAATTTTCTCTTTAGGTTTTGGTGGTTGAGGAGTTTTTTAATTGTTTCTTAGGTCTTATTGTGTTCGACTATATCCCCTTTTAGTATAGGTGTAGTGGGGCTATTTATCTCTTTATGGCCTTGTATTTTTACTCAATGAAAGGTCTGCTTATATACATATAGAGTTGGAGAAATGAATTAAATAAAAAAGAATTAATAAAAATATATATGTATAGTTGGAGAATTTTGAATCCTATTTCTTAAGCCTCAAGGGTAAAGGTTATTGTACAAGAATCTTCCTACTGTTTACTTTGGTGGATATTTTCCCTTGCTGTGTCTTCCTTTTCCTTTTTCCCCCCATTAGCTAAATTTTATGATAGTAATATTTTATGTCATGACACTGAAGCTCCTCACTACGGCCAGTGAAGTTGGAAGACCTTCAAAGAATTTTAAGTAGCATCGAGCCATCTGGTATGTGGTTCCCCTCAAACATGTGTTGATTCTCTTTTGTTCATTTTGATCACTCCAGTATCTAATAAATTTTTTGCTTCTTTTGTACTCAGCAGATATCGATGTTGATCCAGATGCAGGTAATATTTCCATATGAAAATTCTCACATTTCTTGTATCATGTATATGTAATAGTATTTATCTAGGAGAATTCCTCTTCTTCGCAGAAATCCATTTTTTTTTTCAAACGTAATTATTCAACTAAATCCTGTTTTAGATAAGAAAAATATTTCATTAATAAATAAAATTTGCAAGAACAAAGCCGCATAATTAAATGAGAATTCTTTCCATTGGTATAAAGCTAAGAATGGTCAAATAAGACTCAAATCTATAGAAGTATCTACCAGAAAGACCACAATGAGGTCAAATGCCTATTGGGAGAAAAGAAAAAGAAAGATGACCACAAAGCATGTAGCTGCAGAAACCCAAATTGTATCTTTTTCCCTTCCCTATCCACACCTTAGAAAACTATCTCCTCTCTTGTCAAGTCTCCTGAGTGAAACAAATGCCATTCAACTTTAACCAGAAAATCTTAGCCTTACCTTAATATGTAAAAAGTAGGCGTAGTATTATTTGTTCTATTGTATTTATTTATTTATTTTTGCATTCTTCCTTTCCGTACAATTGTATAGCTTAATGCTTACACTTCCTTGATGATGTAGGTTTTGGATTAGGAGATTTATTGAAGCCTGATCTGATAATGCCAGTGCTGGAAACGTTACCATTGGAACAGAGTTTAGCATCATATTTGCCTGAGGTATGTACCAGTTTGGTATTTGATGATCCCTTGTGATATGTTTTTTTTTTTTTTCCATAATAATTGTGTTCCGATTGCAGGGCCCATGGACTCCTGAGGATATATTGGAGCTGTTACAAAGCCCGCCCTTCCGTCAACAAGTAGATTCATTTACTTATGTAATGATCTAACCCCAAATTTTGGTTTCTTATACCATCAATAAGTTGACGCTTTAAATTTTCTGATCTGATCTCATGTTTTTTCCTAGGTTCTTCGGACTGGACAGATAGATTTGTCTCAGTTTGGGATAGACCCGAGCAAATGTAAGTAGATTTTGCCTTTTGGTTTTTCAGTTGCTAATTGCTATGTCTAGGTGTCCTGAAGGGTCGTTTCTTCTTGGAGAGCGTTAGTAATAGTGAACTGGAGGGGTGTCATTAGAAGGTTGAAAACGTATGATCCTTTTGTATGCAAATGAATATGCAATAGATTTAGTGAAAATTGGTTGTTTTTAAGACTGTTTTTGGATTATGTGATCCGAATACTATAAATTCAAACTTTATATTTGATATTTGGAAGATGAAGAATTGCAGTCTATCGACAAAAAAAACACTTTTTTGTATCATAAGCCTGTATTTCTTAAAATAAAATAGGTGTAACATGATATATTTTAAATAATATAGTGTTGTAAAATATAATTTCAAAAAAAAAAAAAAAACATTATATGTGTTAATAAATTCATCAATAACAATTGAGATTGAACTAATTGGTAACTATGACTATTATTGTTTTTGAACATATAGATATTGCTAAATATACTTTGAATCACTTTTTGTTTGTTGGAGTTAGTCACGGAATGGTTGAAGCCTTCTGAGGTATCTCGAGTTTTAGTTTGTCTTTACATGAAATAGTGATACAAGATCTTACTTAAACAGAATCTGTTCTAGAAGTTGTACAACTGTGTCCTCGAGTTCTAACAAGAAATAGTGATACATTTACAATCTTGGTTGTCAGTCCCATTCAATCTGTTGTAAAATATGTATGCTGACATTTAAAGATTCTCTGGTTTCTTGCAGATAAATTCACGGTACTGTCTTTTCTTGAGGCCCTTGAGGATTCTGTTTCGAAAACGTCAAGTTCCGAGCTGGAGCAGGATAATAAGGATGTAAGATCCCAATCCTTCAACCGTAGTGACTCAATGGATGAATCATAGTAAGAAGAAATTCTAATTCTGTGTTTGCTAATCAGTTACCAATCTCATTGTTTTATTATTGGCAACGAAAAGGTTGTTTTGACATTTCTTGTATACCTTAGAGAGGAAGAACTAGAATTGCCTGAGGAACTAAAAGTGCGGATTTTTATCTGGATTCTTATATTTGATGCGACAATAATCTTAGTTTCATATCGATTAATCTCGTTGTAAGTTTTTCAGTTTTTGGAGAGTTTAATTGTATATTGACAAAAAGTATAGCTTCATTACTCCCTTATTTTTGTTATCGTTTTTATCTTTATTTTTTTATCTTTTTTTCTTTATTTTTTATTTTTGGAAAAAAATGTGTAGACATCTTTGATAAACTCAATAATTTTAATGGAACAAAGTGTTGTACAAAACTTTATGCTCAAATTAGTCATGTACTTACCATTTTTAACAAAAAATGAAAATTACCTTTGATGACTTCTTTCCATGATTTTATGAATTTCAAACGTTTTATTATTTATTGATTGCACAAGAGAACTTTTTAACTATATTTGAATGATATTTTATCACAAAGTTTAAATTGTAGTACTTATAGTTGTCATTAGTTAATAACATTGTTAACTGCTATTAGTGATAACTTTTAATTCGAGAAATGTGTTATCAATTGCTATCTTTAATAGTTGCTATCAATAGATATCAGTGATAGTTGTTATTAGTGGATATCAATAATAATTGTTATTAGTGCTAACTTTCAATCTTAATTGCTTTTAGTGATCGAAACTCGTGCATTGAAGAGTAAACTTGGAATTTTTCAAAATATTTACAATTTGATCAATCACTAATTACTATATTTGCAAAATTTTAAAGTTGTGTTATATATTTTTTTAAAAAAAAAAAAAATCCCTCGTTGTGCTATTTGCTATAATTTTCCTCTGTATCTAAATGATCAATCAGGTGCCCCATTCATTATTTGTTGGTGTTATAGATTAGTTTTTACTTTCTTGTTTTTGTGGAGTTCATGATGGGTTGGATTTTGTTTTGGATTAATATGTGCTTCATTTTAGATGAGTATGAATAAAAGAAATCTCTCAATAAAATAAGATGCATGTCTCCTTATTAAATTAATTAATTAATTAATTGATAAATAAATAAGAAATCTCTCAAATAAAATCCTTTTGTTAATAGCTAGAAATTCAAGATTAATTTAATTAATTAATTAATTAATAAAAAGAAATCTCTCATCTTTTAGAGCATGAATGATATGAACCCTGGAGACATTAAATTATTGATTAAAATTGTATTTAATAATTTTGATGTAATTTTAGTATTTTTCAGTTTTATCATTTTTTAATCACATTTAAGTAAAATTAATTTAATCTCTTTACGATGCATTAGAGTTTTCATATCAATGGATGCACTCAAAACCTTGCTAGGATCACATTGCCTGAAATAAGTCTTTTCGTTACAAAAGTTAATTACATTGCACAGTGTAATGAGAGTCTAGCTAAATAGAGCTTAGATCTGAGTCCAAGAACTTCACGTTGCCTCTCTAAGACAATTTTACCTATTCTAGTGCTCGAGTTAATTACATAACAAATTACCTTCTTCTAGAAGCAACACCCCTTCCACAAGATTCAACGAGCTATACTTTGTAGAAATAAATCGAACTTGAACAAATTTATAAAATGCGAGAGAAAAGTGCTTATGAAAAAGTTTTGAATGCAATTTGAATAGATGACATATTTATAAACTCAGACATGACCAATACTTGTGTTTCTTCTTCAATTCGGCTATTTTATGAAAAGATGTATGCATTCACGAAATAATGCAACTCGTGGAAAAGGAAAAGATGCAACCCTACACGAATAGTCACATACCCATTCATACATCACTTTTTAGTAATCTACTTCCAAATTAGCTTCTTCAAAATTCATACATTTTCTCCTCTCTTCTAATTATCTCTTTCCAATTGGATATTAGGAAGTAATCAAGATGATCAACCTCAATATCCCATACTTTAGCACACAACTTAGTATAGATAAGAAATTAGTAAATATCATAATACCCAAGCTGATGGATAAGAAACAATAATACAAAGTTGATTCAAACTTTAAATCCACTCTAATATTGGAAAATTTTCAATTTATACCTCTAAACTTTGGAATTTGTATCAATCTAAATCTTGAACTTTTAATTGCATTCATTTAAATTTTGAACTTACATAAGTGTCGTCTCAATTTACACTCTTCTCCAACTTTTGTTCGACTAATATCGCCATGAAACTTAAACCTTTTAGCTACTTAAACTCTTAAATTTTCATGACCCAATTAGTTTAGACCTTTCATTTTAATTACCGTCGAAAATCATCTATGTTATTCTCAAATGCGTGTAGACTTCTTCAAATGTTGGCTTTATAAAATAGACAAATAAAGTAAAAGTACGAACGTTTCTTAAAAGAAAATCTAACCAAGAGCCTGAATTAATTCATTTATGAAATTTTAGAGGTGAACAAATACAATTATAAGTTTCACATCAAGTTTTTCAACTGAAACGTAATCGAGGGTATTGATTGATATGCATATAAAAGTTTAAGATTTAAATGGATACGTTCATATTTTAAATTGATACAAGAGCCTTAAAGTTTTAGGTACAAATTGATATTTTTCGACTTTTCTATATGAAATTTTTTACACAATGAATATTCGTAGTATCAAATGCACTTTTTTATAGAGTTGGTTATTGTAGTGTTGTTTTAAGCTTTGTCTAATTATATCTCATACACAATAGAGTTGTTTATAAATTTTGTTTAAAATTAGTATCAATATTGTTATTTCTTTACCATTTTGAACATTGCTTTCTATAGAAGTATTAAGTTTTTAAAATTAAATTGATACAATCACTTTACTTTTTTATGGCTTGTTAAACACCCTGTGTTTTTGGAGTTTTTAGAAAGAAACGCTTTAAATACATCCATTCGTATTGTGTAAAACATATCCAACTTAATTAATAATCTTACAGAAGCATAAGCATTCAAATCGGCTAAGAGATATGGCAACTCAGAAGGTTGTTACAATATCAATATCAGTTGTTGTTCTGGTGATATTCGTTTGTTTTGTATCAACAAGTATGCTCTTAACTCATAACTTGTTTAATTCCATAATGTTGTTTTTGCTAAGACAAATGTTTAAACCATGTAATCTTTGGTAACATGGCAGCTAAAGGAGATTTGTTGAACGTGACACATATGATGACGAGTCATGTTATGATGATTGTGTCAAAGATAATAATGGTGCTGGATTTTGTTACCCAAAGCTACCAAAAGATTGTTGTTGCAATATTTGATCAAACAAAGACAAATATTTCGGTTTTATATATCATATCAAATTTTTAGTTAAATCAATTCAAATTGCTACAATTTTTTCCAAAGGTAGATTTTCTATCCCCAGTGGTTGCAATCAAAATGTTATTGTGAGAATCAAAGGTTATTGCACCCATTGTAAATAAACTCTGCTTATCTTATTCATTAGGAATTCTCTGTATATGCATAATTGAAAACAAACTAAGAACTACAATCTACAAGGGTGAACTAAAATCCAAAAAGTAAATCAAAACAGATTAATCAACAAATTGCTCAATTGCCCTTAATGCTGATACGACAGAGTAAAGAATGGATGGATTGAAATTTGGAAGAGAGGATTGTTGTTCGCTTAAAATTTTCCATTCAAAGGGTGGAGATCATTGTATAGTTCGATGTCACCAGAAACAAGACAGTTCTTGGAGTTATCCAAATGGAAACTCGAGCTAGGAAAGGAAAGGATGTTTATTAAACAATATATAACAAATATCAAACACATCTTTTAAATTAACTATACACCACCAAGCCGAGTTAGGGATGGAGAACACAGGTGGAAACATTACCATTCACTTCTAAGAATCAACTTAATCATTTCAGTACATTTGAATTCCCCAAACTCAGGTCCCGAAAACAATCCTCTAGTCATTGCTGGGAAAAGACGTTATCGAATAACGTTCCGGGTTAGTAATTCCAAAAGACTTGATTTTTCCTGTGTTGCTTTTTCAGATACAATGATATTAACTCTCTAAAAGTCCATTTCTTCTGCTTCTGGAATTGCATGAACGCCTCAGAACTCATGTGGAAGTCCCCTTTACCCAATGCCTCGAAAACGAAAGGCTCCGTCAATGATACTGGAGCTTGATCTGGATTCATTTTGCTCAAAATGAATTCCAAATTTCTTCCAAGTCTTCGATCAACATAAGCATCAACAACACAACCGTAGGTTACGAGATCGGGTTCAATCTTCAGATGCTTCATGTGTTCAAGGCTAAGATGAAGATCCCATAACAAATCCATTCTTGAAAATGCTAGAGCTCTAATATTAAATGTTGTAAGATCTGGATTAAATCCAGCTTCAACCATTTGTAGAAACTCTCGCTGCAAACTTTTCATTTTAAAATTGGCAGCATAAGATAGAAGTAGGAGATTCCATAAAAGATTCCCCACATTTTTCCTTCCAAGACCAACATCCCTGAGGAATTCACCTAATCTGTAAAATTTTCTATTCCTTATGTAGGCAAATGCCATTGCCATGATTCCTTTCTTCTCAATTAGAAATCTCGACCTTTTAAGACGACCGTAGGCAGTTTCCATCTCTATTAAAGAACCAAACATGCTGTAGTATATAATAAAAGAATTTCCAGTAGCAGAATTAACTGTAAAACCACTAGAAACCATTTCCCTCAAAGTACTTTCCATCAATTCTAGTTGTTGGTGCTTCCCAAAGCAAGATATGGCTAGTGAGTATGCCTCAGGCAGTAAGTGTGAATACCTTAACTTTACCTGATCTAGAACTTTAGTTATATAATCAAATTGTCCCATCTTTCCATAAGCGTTAAATAACTTTGAAATTACTTGAACAGAAGGTTCGAAACAACTGTTTAACATTTCTTCCCACATTGCTTGCGCTTGGAGAGGAAAACCATCATCAATGTAGTGTACCATAAGAGTGGACAACGTAGAGTTGTTTAGAGGAAAACCTTCAGACTTCAGCTCCAAGAAAATCTCTTTCGCTAAAATAGGCATTCTTCTTTGGCTCAATCTTTTAATCACTTGAGAATTGTTTATATTAAAACCGTCATTGACAGAACTTCCTTCTTTATGCTGCCGGAATATCTATCATAGGTACATTGCATAAAGAATAAGCAAAAATTAAGGTAGTGAAACTCTTTAACATGAACATCAGAAAAGAAATCACTCTATTTCCATTTTATCGTTTTAAGGGTCTAATAGTTGTCCTAAGTACGACATTGTTTTTTTTTTTTGTTTTCCTGGTTAATATACCATTTTCTTAGGGCGTTTCCCTTCAAATTGAGTATGCTATATCTGTCCACTCATGAAGATCCTGCCTCTCTTGAATAATGCATTTCAAGCAACAGTTTTCCCAGTAAAATAAAAACCATAGCCATAGGTCCAAGATGAGTAATATCAACAAGTACATCCTAGAGAAACTCCAGAGGGGCATAGTCCCAACACATTGTTCTTCCAGAAACAGATCACTTCCAGAAACAGATCACTAGATCAGTGACTTGACCCATCTTCAACTTCAAAAGTAATTGCTAGGCTAATAACGGAAGCCAAAACTAGTGAGGTCTTCCCAAGGGTCTTGGTTCCTCCCTTTAGCATCAACAAGAATGTTAAGACAGCCCACTAGCTTGTTTTATGTTCGCATCTCTCATAATTCTATCCTTTCATGTATTTGTCTTTAATTATTGTTCTTGTATTTTTTAGAATTAAACTCATTTCATTATATAAATAAAAGGTCTTGTTTCCTTTATAAAAAGGGAAACCAGAGACCAACAAGTGATGATGAAAGAGGGTGAAAAAATTCATCAGCATAATCTGAATTCAAACCTTTCATAAACTTTTCAGTGATATGGGGTGTACCTTATGAGCCGAAGCTCGACATGGAGCGTGTCTCTGATGGGACAAAATTGGGCGTTCCTGGTTGAAATCTCTTGGAAAGCAGTATGGATTTGCCACCTTTGAGACAAGAAAGTCGATCTTCATGGTGGAATGATTCTCAGTTCAAACAGCCGGAAAGATCACGAAAACCAGACAAACCACTGCCCACACTCCGTTGGAAAATCCTTTTGAATATTCATTATTTCATTCCTAGTGAAATTATAATCGACAAAATCAAACTTTAGTCAACTAAAATAAATTAAAAGTGAGATGTTAAAATGAGCCTAGGTCGACTATATATTAATAATCTGGACGTTAGACGTTCAATCCCCTCCTCATATTGTCAATAATAATAATTAAAGACTAAAAGTGATATAATACATTTTTTAAGAAAATGTGTATATCCTGAAGAAAAACACCTCATCTGTTGATGATGTAGAAATACGTTGATGGTTAGAGCACAAGACTAGATCGAAAGGAGAAAAGGCAAGATATGGAGAATCAGAGTGAGCATAATCACGGGCCATTATGTAAAACAGAACACTGTCCTTTTCAGGAATTTGATCGAACAGATGGTGGGCATGGTCCATGGACAAAGTAGTGCGGTTGAGCGTGAAGAAATTAATGAGCTTGGTGAGAACAGAGATGTGATTCTGAAGATTGGTTTTGATAATACATGCTTGAACTTGCTTGAACTCCCTGAAAGATGTACATTTGGACAAAATAGAAAGAGGGGTGGGGGTTGATTTATGAACTCGTTCGTGGGCAATGTGAAGTTTGGTTTTTGTGAAGTTGGAATACAGAAGATAGCCATTTCAATACTTAATAATTAAACTCTTACACGATGTAGTGGATTGCAGAGAACAAGAATGTCAAACAAGATCAAAGGTACAGGTAGGAGTGTAAATTATCTCAAATTTCGAAACAACTTGAAAAACATTCCGGCCATGGAAATGATAAAGCATATCCAAAATGAAATTAGTGGTAAAAGTAGTGGAACGAGAGCAGGATGAACTATGAAGCTTCATTATATGATTGAAGGAAGGTCAGAAAGAGAAATTTCACCTTCAAAATGCGGAAAGGATTGACTATTGGGTAAGAAGTGCCGAGAAAACGAAGAAGATCGACCACTTCGCCGGCAAATTTGGCCGTGCATACCACTGCCACAAACGGCCAGCCAAAGAACCAGAATTCCTTTCGTAAATTTTACTTTTTGGCGTGGCGTGGCGTGGCTTTTTCTGAACCGACGGATTAGACTAATGATTTTTTCCCTTTTTCTAAATAAAAATAGTGATGAGGACAAATGGCAAAAACAACGCCAATCATTTTCTTAAACAGCACTTATGTAAGCGTTAAATTGAACCTTCAAACTTACTTAATTGTATAAATTATAACATTTTAGAATTATTGCAGGTTTGACGATCCAATTTTAACATTTGTAGAAGTTTAGGGTTTCAATTTTTACGATCTAAAGTTTGAGGGTGTAATTATAGCTATTCTTATATTTTATGAATAGTGGTTTTTGTAATTTTACCCTAGAAATAATTACAAGTTTTTAATGACTCAAAATTTTTTGTTTCGATTCAAGATTAATAAAATGTTGACCAAACCCCTCCAACAACCACGTTCAATGCCTAAATCCAATCAACCAATCTCGAGATCCAACTCCAATGAAGATCACTTTTGATGTCCAATTTTAATGACTACCACATTCGACAATCACTTTGATTTCACCTATGAAACCAACTACGACTAGCTTTAGTGTTTAATATTTATAGTGCTCCAAACATGTCTTAATATATAACTTATTTTATAGTCTCATCAATAAGACAAGAAAACTATATATATACGGAAAAACTCATTCATAAAATTGAACTAGACAATAAGACAAGAAATTTTATCGTGAATCTTATACAACGATATATCCATTTTAATTCAATTCATATATTATAATAACTTATTTTATTATTGCAAGGACTATCTAGAAAAACATGTTCGATCATTTATATTAATGTTGCAGAAGATTTACCTTAAAAATGAGAATTTTAGGTTTAATTAGGGTGAATCATAACAAACGATAGATTTAGAAAAAAAAACATTTGGGAGAGGTGAAGAAACCAAATCTTTAGATTGAAGAAGCTATTAACTAAACCAATGTACCGAACGTCATCCCTAAAGATAAATTGATCTATTCCTTCAAAATCAAAGTGTTAAATTCAGGATATTCTTTTGATCGTACACCATCTTCGCGTTAGATTGAACTGGAGAGCTCAAGTTAGTAAAAACACCCACAATCAGACTCACCCAGGCTCCATTAGGAAGGTTTAAATCATTAATAAACTCATCCATATTTTGAGACTCAACCTTCCTCATGATTAACGTCAGAATCCTCACTACTATTATCACAATTTTCATCGTCTTCAACATAAGTTATTCTTGCTTAAAACAAGGAATCAACATAAGTTATAACACCATACCTTAGATAAGAACATCATATGATGTTTTCTCATTTACATGTAAGACAAATCGATCTCCATAAGGTTTAGGGTTTAGGGTCCATAAAATGAATGAAGCATAAATTTATTTTTTTTAAAGAATAAAAAGTCACTCCACTTATGTTGGAATGTCAAGAATCCATGTTTAAACTCAAAGTTTTATCAAATCTCATGCCAAGCGTAACCGAACAATTACTACATATAGTTGTGGAAAAAGATTGATTTTACCACAACTAAAAGAAGAAAATTGTACAGAAAACAGATTTTTGGAGTTTGCAGATAAACCCTAAACTTGAAAAGCACCTCACATAAGTTTGAAGATGAAAATGGTGGGTTGTGTTCAGAATTTTCATTTATAGTTTAGAAAGAAATTCAACCCAAGGAGAAGGATCACATACTTTAGCCAAAACATGCAATTTTTGGTTAGCTAATACACTTCTAGAATCACCCTTTATTCTGCTTCAAAGACTTGGTCGCTTCACCTTTGGAAGGGTGAAATTGAATGCAATTGAAAGTTATGGGTATGGATATGAACTCAAATTAATTTTTAATTTATAGATGTAAATCATGGTAAATCTTCCTATGTTATATATAAAGAAACGTTAATTTAACAAAAGGGCTTGATTTCAACCTATAATAAGCTTGAGGGGATGATCGATGAAATTTATAGTTCAAGGGCGTATCTAACCAACCATATAGTTTAGGGGTGATTTCTGCGTAATTTTTCCAAAAAAGAAAAAAAACCATAAGCCCTAAACCCATAAAGATCTCCATGTTAAACAAATCAACGACCAAAACTCATAAACCCTAAACTTGAACTAAAATAATATGCATTCCAAACCCAAACTCCAATCCCATGCTAAAATAGTTTGCATCCTAACAACAAATTTTATAAATCTATATGAAAATAATTTTGCACCCTAAATACATATTATCTGAGCCTATGTATACTAAAATAGTTCGCATTTCAAAGACAAATTATTCAACTACACAAACTATTATAGCCTCGTAAATTAATAACCACATTTTGCTCCAAACAACTCCTGCGAGTGTACGTATTATAAAGAGTTTAGGGAAAATGAGTTCAAGTAATGGAATGGTGGATCTACAGAAGACTAACATTCTACAGGATTTCTTAGTAAATTTAATAGGGTTAGTTGATTGTCTTGTGCACAAAATGAGCTTAGCTCAGTCATAATTAATATGCGCTCCTTCATTTGAAAGTGGAGGTTTGATCACTCATTCATGAGATTAGTCAATGTGCATGCAAATGCGAGTTGGCGAAGATAAGAACTAAAAAGAAAGTTATAGGAATTGTTATGGGCCACTTTGAGTATGCAAAATTGGTAAATGTATGTTATCTCTAATGTCGATTGTTATATGCCATGCTAAGCTATAAAAATATGTATCTAAAAATTGTTATGATCGAAGGGTGAGGAATGACCAAGGGGTGGCAAAAGGTGGAACAAGAGGAAGGTGAGAAATTGAGTAGAATTTATTATTTTTCACACTTGTAATAGTATAAAGGATAGTTTATGAGGTTTTATCCAAACATATAAATCAAATTTTAACTATTAATACCACGTAATTAAACTTTAACTTTCTCTATACCACCAATTTATAACCTAACAAAAGATTTGTTTAAATTATTAAACAAACAACGAATTCTATGTGTTAGGTTAAAGCTATGTCGTCTCTAAACTTTCATGCTTTACTTCTGTTTAATCTCTAAGTTCCAAACGTGTTATTAAACTTTTAATTTACGTCGAATAAGTTCCTATATTTGAGTAATACATGTCCATAAACCTTCAATTTATTTCCTTTTTCTTTTTCGTTTTTTTTTCTTTAAAAAAAAAACTATTGATAGATGAAGCACATAGTAGGTTATAATATATAGTATGTTGTTACTATAATTTGTAGAGTTATATAATAGACCGTACAATTGAATAATGTGTGTTTAGGGTGCAAACTATTTTAGTATAAGTTTAGAAAACCCATGTTTCGAGCACATATTGTTTTAATTCGAGTTTAAGAGTTGTGTATTTAGGTTACTAATTAGTTTAATATGGGGGTATTTGGATCGGTGAGTAAGAAAGTAGAAGTTGAGAAGCATGAAGTTTTGAACTTTACTTCTTGCTAGGCTCAGGACTTTGTAGGTTCTACTACTAAAAAAATCTATATTATATCATATCAACTCTTTACATCATGGGAGTGTGTGTGTTGTGGAAGAGAAGCGGAATCGTGAAAACATACCTTTTTGTTTTGTTCTCGAACAAAAGGTCTTTGAAGGGCGTTGCATCATCCGGTGTTGATGATCTATTGTGCTAGTGTCTCTTTTACAGAAATCTGTTTTCAAATTGCGGGGTTCCCTAATGGTGATTTGGAGTCTTTTTGCTTGGGTTGTTGGTGTGTTTGAACAGTTGAAATAAAATTTTTGGGATTAAGAAACTAACCCATGGGTTTGAAATATGTTTTTTTATTGAATGTCATAGCTTTTAGAAATTTTTTTTTACTTCAACCTTTTATCAATGATCATTAATGACCGTTGGCAGCAAACGTTGGCCGACTTCACGATCAACCATTGATGATCGACCGCGATCGATCGACGGTCACAACGACCGATCGTCTTTGTAGGAACTAATGGCAACACTAGAGGGGGGTGAATAAGGTTGTCTACCAATTTTTAATTTTGCAAGTAAAAAAGAACAAGATAAACCTAACATGCAATCTAAAAAGTTTAAAAA
>JBBPDJ010000019.1:10249138-10278796 GCA_037974625.1 Cucumis cinereus
TTATTGATTTGATGAAATAGAATATAAAAGAAATTTGTATATGTAGATAATTACAAAAAATACTTCGGTAGTTAAGTTGTAATTGCAAAATGAGAAGATAATTTACTCCCACGACAAAGCTAATAACGAAATAGATTCGATAAACGTATAGATGATTTGGTGCTTATCAGAGAATGCTTCATATTACAACCATAAGCTCCAAAAATAAAAAGCTGTTACAAAGTTTCACCAAAGAACCATGATCTTTAATGGTTGACCAGGGAGAGAGAAGGAGAAAAGTGTGATGATATCCGCAGGTCTTTTTATGCACCATCCAAAGGATTGTTTCACTAAATTTTTGTGTTCACCTATTTATTTTCAATAATAAATCAAAAGGGGTTACTAACTCTTGTTAGTTTATTTATGCTATGTCAGGAAGAAGAAATAAAGTTGAAGCCCGTCATAGCTTTTGATTGTGGTAAATTCCTTCTTCCAAGTGTTCTTTTTTCTTCCTAGTGGTCGTTAATGTGTCGTACTGATCCTCCACTTCCTTAACGTTGCATTAGATTAATGTTTATTCACTTTTTCTCCAACCTTTAATTTTGCTTCTACGGATAATGATATTAGCTGACTCATCGTGATTTTTATTTTCTCATTAAAATTTAGCTTTTGACATTCATTTTTTACTTTCATGAATGTCATCTCTTGCTCCTCTTATCTTGCCACAGGAAGCTGCATTCTAATGGATTATTGTTTGATAAAACATGCTTTGTTATAACTTCTAAGTTAAGTCTAGTCTTTTCTTTTTTAACAAGAATCATTTAAATTGTTGCAATCTTCGTACAATACACCCTGGTACTTGCTTAAAAAAACAAAAGAGGAACTCTTTATTCACAATAATGATAGGGGGAAAGGTAGGAGGGAAGAAAGCTTTTCTGTGTTTTTTAATTGTGCACCTCATCATCCAAATGGTCTATTTGCCATGCTATTAATTTTTTTCCCTCAATCCTTAAAATTCTTCAGCTTCTCTGCTCCATGTCCTACAACAATGCTAAGATAGATTTACACGGTACAGTGTTAACTTTATTTTATTACTTCATCCACTAGCCAGCTGAAATAAGATAAAGGACTATTACACGTAAATAAGAGTTTTTCATGAAGGGGGAAAAAAAAAGGAACAGGACTTTCATTATCAACAGGAAGAAATACAAAACGAGAGAGAGATGAGATACCCCCACACACTAACCGACTACATAAAGAAGGCCCGATTGGCATAAATTTGCATTAGCTATAATTACAAAAAGGATTTGAAAAAGAAGACCTGGTAGAAGCAAAAAAAGTAATCAAGTCCCAAGAAATATCCATGTTCGTTTCTTGATCATGAACATTTTGGAGTTTCTTTCAAGCCAAAGCTTCTAGAAAGCACCACTGGACCGAAGGATTTCCACCTGTGCTTAAGGGCCTTTGATGAGTTGAAGGAGCATCCAAAGATTTATTAGGCCAACACCATTGGATATTGAACAAGCTTAAATACCTATTCCAATAGGAAGCAACAAACAGGCATAAAAAGAAGAAATGCATTAGGGATTCCCCATTGTTGCTACAGAAAACATACCAATTGGGGGAAAGAGCACAGTTTCGAAGTGTTCTTTGAATTCTACAACATGTATCTCGTCTTTCGAAAGAGAAGATCCTCAAAAACACCTTTAACTTTTTTGGGGCACACAGCTTACGATATAATAGTCGACTTCGACGATCTAACTCCGATTGCTTCACAATAAGTTTCGGAGAGAAGGATTTGACTGAAAAACTACCATCATTTTCCAGCAGGCAAACCTCCTGGCTGTCTTTGCACCCCTACCTCCTTTATCACTGAGCGGTCATTTAGGGCCTCCCACTTTGGTATTCTCCCTACTATACGGTCTAAAGTTGTTAAGTTTATTCAAAAGAGCAGCCCATTCTCCAATTTCCAACCAGCGAGGTTCCTTCTAAAGTTAGGTATCCACTCAAACTGAGCCTCTGACCAGCACTAACTAACCACTTCGTCAACCATGATTCTAAACATGCATTTTCACTGTTAAATCTCTCACTCACCATCTCTCCCCCTCTTCCCCAATGGACAGCAACATTTTTAAGAGCATTTGGAAAACGAAAATCCCAAAAAGAGTGAGCATCCTCACTTGGATCCTACTGATTGGAAACTTAAATGTTTCTTCCATTCTACAACATAAGATGCCCCAAAAATCCCTTTCCCCCTCAATATGCCCTCTTTGTCTAAACAGCCAGGAAGATCCCCTACATTTGTTCATTTTCTGTCAGTATTCAGCAGCTGTTTGGGGCTTTCTATCTGACGAATTTAACCTCCTCTTATGGGTCTTTGAAGATGATTTGAAAAAATGTGTGCAATCCCTACTTTTAGGTCTCCTCCTTTCAACAAAAACAGCCACTTTTCTTTGGAAAAATGCAGTAAAAGCTATTCTTTCCGATTTATGGTTTGAAAGAACCAAAGAATTTTTCATGAAAAAAGATTGAGTGCCTCAGAAAGATTCGAAATTGCACATAGAAACGCCTCCTCGTGGTGTTCACTCCTACCAACTTTCTCCAACTACAAGATCCAGGAAATCAATTTGAATTGGGCTGCCTTCTCCTCTCGGCCTTAATATCCATTATTCCCCTTTGCACTTTTATTTCATCACTTTTATGCTGCTATGTTCTGTTTTTCCTTTTATTTGTGTGGTAGTTATTGGCTCTTTAGTAGGTTTTTCATTTGTAGACTCCACACTTTTGTATATCTATTATTTTTCCTTATTGGCTGAACTTATAAAGCCTAGCTCTCGTTTTTTCTTAGAAATTAAGGACATGATGAGGGCGCTAAGGGGGTGTCAACCTAGTTGAGATGTCTGGGTGCGCCTACTGATCCTACTTTGCATTTGTATTTTTGTTTTTGCCTTGGTTCAAACTCCTTTATTTTTGCTTATCTTCATCTTGTACCAAGAGCATTAGTCTCTTTTTTATATACCTTATATAAATAAGAGACCTATTTCCTTTTAAAAAAAAACATGCGTTCAGTGTCTCAAAAGAGAAAATCCACAAAAACGCCTAACTATTTTGGGGCACACGACTTACCATATAATATGATATCCAAAAACAATTCCATTAAACAAAGGAGCTCTAACTAGGTAAAATATTGCCTATAGAATAATTACAAAAGTTTAAAAGTATTGTTTGCGAAGAACTATCATTGCAATCTAACTTTAATGCAGTCAAAAGTTGGAAAATGTGGTCATTGAAGTGTTTGTCAAAGACCCCATAGATACTAATGAAAGAGAAACAATTTAGAAACAAAGTCGAAGAACAAGTACAAAAAGGGAAAAGAAAATAGAGAAATTAGATTATAAACCGCCCAGATCCTAGACCGATGGAGGCAGAGGTTATAAAACACCCTAATCAGCATTGGCCAAGTAACATAAGTATTTGAACAAAATGCTCCAATAAGGTGTTAAAAAGCAATACAAAATTGAAAGTTCTTGATATGCTCGCTTTCATGCCGCCATGTTGCTGTTTGCACCCAATGGAAAATTCAAACAAAAAGCATCAACCTTAGCATAGTCGGACTGGTCAAGGCATATACCATCGATTAATCAATTAAGAAATCAAAGGCTTGAATCCCCTTCTCCACACATTGAATTAAAAAAAAAAAAAGGTTATGATCATAACTACAAAATGTTGGTCAGGTAGAATGGACATCAATGAAGTTCCTAAATGAAACGTTCTAATATCCCTCGACCAACAATTTTGTAAAATATTTCATCCAACTCCAAGCTGCATCAATATCCTAAGCTTTATCTTCAATCGTAATTGTGTATTCAATTTTTATTTGGTGTCATTTAGATGATGTTAAATTTAATAATGCACTTTTCTTTAATTTGTTTCAGCTGAAATTAGAGAACGGGACTGGTGCAATGTGGTAACATGTCATGTTGATACTCCACAAGCATATGTATGGAGACTTCAAAACTTTGTTCTTGGTGAGCATATCTTGAAACCATGTCCAGAAAACCCGACTCCCGTTAAGGTATGTTTCAAAATGATGTTCCTTTCACCCTGTTTTCAGGAAACTATATGTTATTTGATATATAATTTAGGAGTTAAAAAATGATATATGCTTCAGATTACCTAATTTATCCATGTTGTCTTTTCTATAATGGTTGAAAGTGTATCTAATAATTTTCTTAACCTAACTGTTCGGTGATATTAAAAATGATCTATGATAATTTAAGATGCAAACTGGGAATGGTGAGTTGAGGAAGGGCGTAGTTCTCTCATTTTGGTGGTAAATTGTTTATTGGGCTTATCTGATGTTAGGGTAGATCTGTAAGCTGCAAAGAGATGTGTGCATGTTCCCTGATTCCAAATGCATATACTTGCATATTCTTTATTTTTAAATTGTCAGTTGAAATCCCTAAACCTTGATATACTCCTAATGTATGATTATTCATAATGAAAAGATATTTATTTCAGAACATTTTTAGTCCCTTTGATGTGAATGTAGTATTTATTTCTGTTGACAAAAAACCCTATATGATATACTTCATCTTGTAACAGGCTTGTGCAATCAGTGCTTGTGGAAATTTTGCCTTCTTAGGAACAGAGGGTGGTTGGATTGAGCGATTCAATCTTCAATCAGGTGCTAGTAGAGGTAGTTACCTGGACAAAATGGAAGGAGGAAGCTCTGCACATGTTGGAGAAGTTGTTGGTCTTGCTTGTGACTCTACAAATACCCACGTTATAAGTGCTGGAATTCATGGAGATATAAAGGTTTCTATTGCATGCTCTTTAACTTAGCAACCAACCGAAACTTGGGGTATCTCAGAGGATAATTTGGATTTATCAAAATTTATGAAAGTCTCATCTTTTTAATGTCTTATGTCACAGGTTTGGAATTTCAAGGAGCGTGATCTAAAATCCAGATGGGAAATTGGTAGTTCTGTTGTGAAGATTGTCTATCATCGAGTAAATGGTAACATCCATCTCTTTAAGATTCAAGTTCGGCCTTGATGACACAGTTTCCCTGTGGTTGTATCATGTTTTAAGCAATTTTAAAATTAAATTTCAGGACTTTTGGCAGTTGTAACTGATGATTTGGTTATCCGTCTGTTTGACGTGGTGGCTTTAAGAATGGTTCGAAAATTTGAAGGTCATACAGATCGTATTACAGATTTGTCTTTCAGTGAGGATGGAAAATGGCTTTTATCATCTAGTATGGATGGAAGTCTTAGAATTTGGGACGTCATTTTAGCAAGGCAAATAGATGCACTACATGTTGATGCTTCAATTACTGCGTTTTCCATTTCTCCAAATATGGATATTTTGGCAACTACGCATGTAGATCAAAATGGAGTATACCTTTGGTAAGTTATCTTGATGGTGATAGAGACACTAATTTAGTTGGTAGGTGAACAAGTAACAGTATAAATGGGGAGAACTTTTTTTTTTAGTATTCTTGTCTGGTATGAAATGGACTTATCTTATTTTAAGATTGATGTTTTAATCACTGTTTTTTGTTTTGTTAATTATGAAATTCAAATGTAATCCTTTTGGAACTGGTTTTATTTTTTTCCTAAGTTAACCAAGTTTGACTTCTTTTCTCATGATCTTCTTTTATCGGAAACCTTCCAGTTAATGATACAAACTTGAAAGATGGTAAATAGAAAAATTTTGTGAAACAGACTTATAGTGAGCCTACCCCTCATATGAAAGTAAGCTCCAACACCATATCTTGTTCGAAATTGATTTGATGATACATGATAAATTAGAAGTTAGTTGCACATTCTAGGTAATATTTACTATTTAGTTACATAGATATAATGAAGACATGCTTAAAGGTTGGAACTTCTCTATGTTTTATTGAGGTGTATTCAATGGTTGGTTAGAAGAGTTCACCAGAGAGAAAAAAAGTGATAGTCGGAGAGCTAGAATGTATTTCCAGGGGGTTCTCTTTCTGTTTGTAAGACTGCTCAAAATTTATGATTCTGTTTTTTGTTAACATTTTAGGGTGAATCAATTAATGTTCACTGGTTCATCAAACGTGGATACCCTTGCAAGTGGAAAGGATATTGTTAATGTTAAATTGCCATCAGTCTCGTCCACAGAAGGAATGGAGTTTGAAGATCGTGATGAAAATCCTTCAAATCTACCCGTAGCTAAAGATTTATCATGCTTAAACATCTCCACCCAGCAAATCCCAGATTTAATTACGCTTTCACTGTTGCCCAGAAGTCAGTGGCAGAGCTTGATCAATTTGGACATAATAAAGGTATCTTTTTATTGTTACTTGATTCCCCAACCACACAGGCAACAGCAAAGAAAGAAAGAAAATTCATTTATGTGCTAATGCCTTTTTATGTTCTTGAATTTTCCACTTGCAGGTTCGTAATAAACCAATTGAGCCTCCAAAGAAACCCGAAAAGGCTCCTTTCTTCCTGCCATCTCTTCCTTCTCTCTCTGGAGAAATACTCTTTAAGCCTTCGGAATCAGCAAACAAAGGAGAGGAAAAGAGAGTTGATAGTGAACAACAAAAGAAATCTGATATAACATCATCTCAGTTCTTGCAGCTTCTTGAATCTTCTTCTGAAGCACAGAACTGTACGTCAATAGAATGTTGTTTGCATTTCTTTTCCTATAATTCATTTGAGATTGTTTATGCTTTAGCTGTAAACTTGGAAGTTTTGCTGATTTTGTTCCTATTTGTCTCAGTCTCAGCTTTTACTGATTACATAAAAGGTTTATCTCCATCAACATTGGATTTGGAACTTCGCATGCTTCAGATTATAGACAACGATGATCATCAAGAACCTGGAAACAGACCTGAACTTATTTCAATTGAACTGCTTCTTGATTATTTTATACACGAAATTACTTGCCGCAACAATTTCGAGTTCATACAAGCCTTGATCAGATTGTTCCTAAAGGTATATACTTTATTAAGGACTGATGGAAGGTTTTTGTTAATGAAAATGCATCTTACTTAATGATGGCTGCATATTCTTTTTTGGCTAGATACATGGTGAAACGGTTCGATGCCAGTTGACATTGCAAGAGAAGGCAAAGAAACTCCTAGATATTCAAACCTCAGTATGGGAAAGTTTGGATAATTTATTCCAATCCTCTAGATGCATGATTACCTTTCTTAGCAATTCACAGTTTTAGGTAGGGGTAGTGGGTCGGGTCGGGTCTTCTAAAAAACTTACCTAACCCGGGTCGAAAATACCTAGTTCTAGGTGCTGTGACCTTGGCTCACATAGAATCATGAAAGATCATTATTTATTGCTGTTGTAGATTAGTACTTTTCTTTTCTTTTCTTTGTTTTGTTTTGGCTTAATATCTACAAATTTAGATGAGTTAATGAGAGGATGAGTATAAGGTGTAAATTGTATAACATTATTCAATTTTGTCTAACTTTAGTGGGTGCACTGTAATTCATTTTCCATTAATTGTGTGCTTCTACATTTTTGGAGAAACTTCTTCCAACATTATTTATCTATCATTATTCCTTCTCTCTTCCTTTTGTGTCTAAAATACTTACTTTTAACCACAATATTTGGTACAATCTCTGCTTGTTTAACTTCATAAAGCTTGAAGAAAAGAATCATGAACATATTACAGTTGGGCTTTACTCTAACTTTACTTGAACAATGAACAAGATCTACTCTATTGGTTGTACAATTATGTCCTCAACTTTTCACTAAGCTCATGTTTGCACACAATAATGACTAATTTGGTCAAATTTTTCATCATTGAACCAATCGGACAGGGAAGGAGATTCATTTGACGATGTCTACTCTAAAGTGGTTACAAATTATGTTCATCACAGAATTTTGTTTCTTCTAATTAATAATAATATCTAACTAAATAAGACATAACTGTATATTTTGTTTATCAAAGACAGCACAATTTCAAAGAAACTTTCTTTCAAAATAGGGTGAATTGTACATAACATTGCAAATTTGTAGCTATGGCACCTAGTCCATGTAAAGTTACTAAAAACCCCATCATATGAACACATTAACCAGTAAAAAAAATGAACTAATGATTGACATTTACTAATAGACTATCAGGCATATCTATGAATGATAAGTGTCTACGTTCTTTGATTAATCATATTCTTATATCGTCACATCTTTTGTTGTTTTGTTTTTTTTTTTCTTCGACAACTTGACAAAGTTTATTAGTAATTAGATAAACTCATATTAGACTTTTATTGTGGATAGAACTATGGCTATTGAAGTTTATAAGTGACTAAATTTTCATACAAAAAGATCCAATTTGAAAACAACTGATAATTTTGAATCCCTCGTGCTTTTCTCCCATTTTTCAGTTCATATGCTAATTTTCTCAACTACTAAATAAGATCCGAGACTTTGAGTTAAAGTAAATTTTACCAAATCCCAAAATAAAACTTATTTCCCCCTCAAAACTTAGAAAACAATAAATTGTCAACAAAAAATAGATTAACAAAAAGAAAAAAAAAAGAATATTATTTTTTATCATGGAGAACCTTATGAACATTCAACAAGAAATAGATTAACTTGAACTTAAAAGAGTGAATAAAATCTTCATAATTACAAATTTAGTAGCGTACACATTTCTCTCTCTCTTCAACTGGTTGTCCTCACACGACCACAACATTCTTAACGTGTCTCTCTTTTAGTACATTTATCCAAAACATATTACCCACACTTAACTATTAATGTACAACCGAGGATCGAAATGTGTATGAATAAAAAACGATTAAGAATATTCATTACCAAGTGCAAGTACACACTGTCAACAAGTAATTTGAAAGTATTCCAAATATCATTTGTTCACAAGATTAACTATACAATTCTTTCAATCTAATCCAACTGATGGGTAGTAAGATTGAGTAAATTTGGGTTGTTTTCAAATAATAAAGATACACAATAATAAGTTAATTGGGAGTTCAAGTTAAGTTTCCACCCTTGGATAACCTATCTTAGCTCTTACGATATGTGACCGTATTGCTATCGCACCGACTTATTTCTATGAACCAAGAAAACCTTTCTATATAACCTTGTTTTCAAATACCTTGAGAAGCCTAAACAGTTGGTCCTATATTTCTACGACTAATTAGATCTTGGACACTATCACAATCTATTAGTCCTATGGTGTGCTTTATGTCTACGGTCATGACAATTACCTATATCTAGGTTTTTAGTCTTATATTCTTTTGTCAGATCCATTTTTATCTTAACCTTCTCAGTATTAACACTCCACAAACTTGTTATTTAGATGACCCGTTTAAATTGACTAGATAACATAAGTTTAACAAAAGAAATAGAAAGCAAGAGAATCACGCAATGTGGTTGTATTTGTTAAGCCAAATTATTTTTTCGGGAATCCACAAGACCGAATCCCTAAAGAAAATTTGTTCATTTCATTCAATATACAAAGCCACAAATTATAGAGAAGTGAAAAATGTCAAGTAGCAAAAAAAAAAAAAAAAGTAGAAGGAAAAGGAAAACGAAATCTAGAAAATTCTAGAAGGTGCATTGATTGAGACAAATCCCACACTTTAGGACTCTCCACGAGTTTGATTCAACATTTTCAAGGCGAATTTCACTTGACATTTCCATGTTTTCATGAGTTTGATATTGATATAAGGAGTGAATCGATATTTCTATTATATCGTAGAAAAAATCACGAAACACGAAAAATAAGCATCTCAAAATGTAACTTAATATAAATAATAGACATATTTACTTATTTAAAAATATTAAAATATTAATTTAATTTTCTTTTTATTTTTATAATTTTTCAAAAGTATCCATCAAAATCGATATTTCCATAAAATTAAAACCAGTATCGATATCGATATTTTAAATCTTAGTTACAACACAATCTAGTGAAACTCTTGATCATGAAAAAGTTTCCTTCAACTATATTGTGTGGTCTTTTTGGGCAAACTCAAATGCTTTTGTTGTTTTGATGATTTCAAGGCTTTAAATAGATTTCATATGGTTGGTTATTTAGTTACCCAAATTCATACTCCATTAAACCCTAAATAAGAAATTGAGGTCAAAGAATGACTTACAAAGTACAAACTGCTGTGAATATCTTGTTCTACCCAATCTAGCTAGGGCACAATATATATGATCGTATTGAAATCGCATCATTCTCAAATCATCCAAAATGACACGTAAACATGTAATAACTTACTTTGACTAAATTAGAGCTAAAGTGCCAATTCTCACCTGAATTAAAACATTTACGTCTTAAGATCGGTGGTTGCATTTTTCTCCACGTAGGAGGTAATTTTAAAGAAGGGGGACTAAAAAGGAAGAGAAATCGTTTTAAATAACAAAATTGCAGAAAATATTTTTAAATATAACAATATGTCATAATCTATCAACGATAGACCATAGACGATAGCAGTTTTTCAACATCTATAAAAGAAATATTTTTAAAGAATTTGTTTTTGTTTTGTAAGTTTGGCTAAGAATTTAAAGATGAAAATCATTGCAAAAAATTGAGAAAAAACAAGCTTAATTTACAAAAATGAAAAACCAAATAGTTACGCTAATTGGACCTAAATTAGTAATCAAAATGATCCTTAATTTTTCCTTTTTTAAAAAATAAATATATTTCTCATTCTAACAATGCCTATATAGAGAGAGATCAAATACATATTAAAGAAAACAGCAGATCCAAAAGATTTTTCACTTTTATATATGATCTTATTTATTTATTTATTTATATTTTTGTTGAATAATTTATAGATGAAGAATTATTCACCACAAAACTTTGTCTTTATCTTTATATTATTTTTCCAATTAATTGCCTTTAATAACATTGGCTAGCTTTTGTCATTGATTTTCAAATATTAAAATTATGAAAAAGTTCCATAGGATTTTCTCTTTATTTATATATGATCTGTTTTTTTTTTTAATTTAATTTTATTTATTTTTTATTTGTTCAATAGATTATTATTGATGATAATGAAATGTGTGAATTATTGACCACAAACTTTCATTATTTTATTCCCTCCTCATTTGGGATTTTTAGGGATGTTGGGAATTAGTTGTTTCCCAAAACCCTTATTCCCTACATTAATAATTTTTAATTTTAAAAACAAAAATCATTGACTTTAAATCATTTTCAAACCCCTTGTTGGATTTTGTGTTTATATGACAATTGACATATCTTTATATATGATCATGAGGACAGTTGAAAGGGTTTCAAAACATGCATTTTCCATTTTATGTTCTTTAATTTTTTTTTTAATTAGGTTGGCTAATTTACACGTACCACGGCTATATCATGAGGTAATCCGCTTGAGCCTACAACGTTTAGATGCCAAATAAGCTCGAAAGATATTAAACCATAGGTACGTTTCTTTAAACAATTATATATGTGTATATATAGAAGAAGTTTGTTTCTTTTTTTTTTTTTTTTTAGTTCAATGATTGCTAACACACACATATTGTATGCTAGTTGAGTTATGTTCGTTTACTTTTTAGAAGAGGTTCAATATTCTCATAGATCACGTCAGCGTGTGGTTTAGTCGTTCAAATACGTACCCCTGCTGGCTTTTTTACATCATCAACCATATTTTAGCCTAGAATTTGACTAGGATTGTTAGAGACATGAATTTTAGCCCCATAGAATCATTTTTACCTTTAAATTGCAAAGAAGTCTTCAAGGATCAACAATCTCCATACCTTGCGAAAAAATCCATAAAAATCATTCAGAAACTCTTCAAGAACCAAAGTTGTTTGGAAGAAAGAGTAGCCCTTTAGGTCATTCTTACCTGTGAGGACATGTTTGTGAGAATTCACCTCGAAAAAGATTGAATTCATCCTAAACAGTACCCTTCCTAGTTGGGTTTGATTCCAGGAGTTCTATATACTGTTTTTTCCAACATTCTTTATTTATTATTTTTTGTTTTCTTGTCTCCATTTCTTAAGCATTCTTTGCATTGATACTTTGTAATCTATGGCATTTGAATTAATTAAGTTAATTTGTTCGTTCTTATCTACGTACTTATGAACTAATATGGCTTAAGTCAATGCAACAACATCACGTTGCATCTACCTTTCTCTTTCTTTTGTTCGAAGAATAATATCTTGTTAAGTTAAATTGACCATTTAATTAAGTTAATATGTTAGGAGAATATAATCTTAATGGTGTGAAAGTTAGGATATAAGTGAAACTCGCAAAAGAATACAGGACTATAAGCCTAGATATAGCTAGGTTGTCATGTTTAAGGTAAGGTACGACATAAGACTTAGAGACGAATGAATTAACCTAAGATTCAGAGATACAAGACTAGTTGTTTAGCCTCCTAAAAGGAACTGGTAAAGTCAAGATATAATATAGGAGTTGTTGTCTAATCATAATTGTGTTGATGTGATTGTGATAAAAATTTTGCATAACTAAAGTCAATTGTCTATGGGTTGAAACTCGACCTCTAACCTTATTGTCATATATTGTTTATTTTTATTATCACCAATCAACACTTCACCTATATTTACTAGTTAGCTTTAGGTTGCATTAAAATGAATCAAATTTCTTACCAATCTTGTGGGTTATGATTGAATTACTCGTAGATTACTACTTGTGAAAGTATACGCTTGCACTATAATTTACAAATTTAGTACTTTAACACTCGTACATGTTTTGGTCATCACGATCAAGCATGCCAATTTTGAAACTTGAAAGACCAAACAGAATTTTCTTTAAACTCTAATTGGACCAAACTCATTCTTTAAACAAAACGAGTCATTTAATTAAGTTTGGAAGAACGACAATACTATCAGCTATAAGAGCAAAAGAAATCAACTCACAATATGAATCAAGGAATGAATAAGCACCATGAAGATCGATACATAGAGTCGTCCATGAAAGCATAAAGAGTATATGAAAGTCGATCCATGCAATAGTTGGCCATCATGGACAAGATATGCTTTAAGTGTTTAAACAAAACTTCATAGCTTCGGTGCGTTCATTCATAATAGTTAAGTTAAATTAAGAATGAGTAATTGATTGTTAAGAAGTCATTTTTCGATATAATGAAGTGAGATTAGGTCATTTGAAGTATGCTGAAAACACTCTAAATTATCTTTTCTCTCAACTCTCAATAGTATTACCAACTTGATAATCACAATACTACTATCACATGAATAAGGAGAAAATAATTGAGAAATAAATTTAAAAAAAAAAAACTAGAAAACAAAAATATTTCCAGTAGAATTCTCTCTAATTTCAAATATAGAGCACTATTTTAAAGTTTTTGTACCACCCACAATCTCTTTCCCTTTCCCACTCCTAAAACAAGAGAATACAAAAAAAGAAAAAATTTAACTAGAATTAGCATACCAATGTATTAGAATCCAAAATCAGAAAACTGTCACATGACACGACTACTCATTTTAACAATCAACCATCACAAATTTTCGAAAGTAACTTTTAATGATGTATCTTCGAAATGGTTATTTTGATAAAGTTAAGAACTAAAATTAACATGTTTTAGACACTAAAGCTAAAGGTTTAAAGACCAAAATGAAATAAAATAAATAATTTGCAAAAAAAATGAACATTTTTTTTAAATTTAAGAGACAAGAATAGCATACTATTATTAAAATAAGATTTGAACCTTTTTACAATATTGGCTCTTAATTAGCTTCACTTAATTAATTATGAATTGGATGTCTACATCTTGTGATTAGTGAGTGAGAGGTCCATATCATTACTTCTTTTTAGTATAAAATATCTTTTAATTAAACCTAAGTTTATAACTAAGCATAACGAATAATGATATATAACTCCGATTTAGTAGTTAGATCCTCGATCTTTTACCTTCAAATATTAGGTCGAATTAGCAAAAAAGAAAAAAAAAACCTTTTAAAAGGTCAAAAAGTTGTTTAAATTTGACAAATAAAAAACATTTTTTGTTCTTTAGATCAAATATATATTCATGATTTTTTTTTTTCCAATTCATACATTTTCAAAAAAATATTTGAAATCTTGACTGGATCGTCAAGTCCTAATAATTCTAATTAAACAATTAAGCAAATACATATTAATCATTATATATTTAGATAAAAGTAAATGAAATATAGTTGAATGTATAAACAAACCATCAATCGAAAGATTACATAAATTGTTCCATTAAAGAAAATAAATAAATTATATACACGATAAAATAGATATTAAAATATGCCAAATTATATTCAAATCGACATGAACAAAAATTGTAAAAGTTAAAAGCAAACATTTTTTGGTCAATGAAACTAAAATGGAAAAAATAAAATATGTAGGGATGAATATAGGAAATTTGAAAGTTTAGTGAAAATGGGATAATTTTGAAGATTTGGTGGGAAATATAATAAATATTAGTAATTACATTCCCAAACCAACTCTATATTAGAAATCCTTCATTTTCAATACCAAAATTTATGGCAAATAAATTAAATAACAAATCTATTGCAAAAGGAAATAAAAAAAAAAAAAAGAGAGATAAAAAAATAATAATAATAATTAAATAAATAATTAACAAAAGAAATTGCTCAAAACCCATCTGGCCAAATATGCCATTAATAATGAGTGAAAATGTTTCTTTAAGTGGCAATGATGCTATGAAATAAAATAATAATAATAAAAAAAAAACAAAAAGGAGAGGACCCACTTGTAATTATGATGAAAAGAATATCAATTAACAAGAACTTTATGAAGCACCAATAGAAAGAATTATACTTTGAGTTAGGGTGGAACCATAAATAACTAGAAACTTTTGGGCATGAAAGTAAATATCGAAAAGATGAGGTCATCTTTGAAAAAGAAAAAGGTTAAGAGCTCACCATGATCTCAAATTTAAACTTTTTATTGGGTGAAACAACCTGAATCTACTGACGTTTCGAACGACTAAGTACAAAAATTTTGTTGAATTTGTATTTGATATATTTATATTATTTATGATTTTGAATCTAGAGTTTAAATAAGTGTGTTACATAAATTCTCTAACCCTAGTTATATGAAAACCCTATGATTTGAAAATTAGGAACCCAATTGTTCATCCCTCAATATTAAATTCTAAAACCCTCGATCTGTTTGACAACAATCCAAAGGGAAGGATTAGATTTGGATTAGTTTTTAATCAAAAATCAAGATATGATAAAACTCAAGGTTTGAACACTTTACAAACAAGATGATTTGACTTACTTGAATGCTCAAACATGTAACCCTAGATCAAGAATTACAAAAGTTAGTGATGAATCTTCGTCAACAACCCAAAGAAATATTTTCATTCCAAATTCAATATGCCAAAAACTATTCCCCGTAAACCTATTGGATAAAATTTATATAATCTCCCAATAAAAACCCTAATGTAGTATAGTAAAAGACAAAATAACTCCTACTTAATATGTTCTAGAAAAGATAAAATGAGAAAAATACTAAAATTACCTCACAATTATTAAATACAATTTAATTAGTAATTTGATGCTTGGTTGGTTCAAAGCAGCTAGAGGTGATGTTGCTCTATAACTGTGTATTATTGTCCCTAATGATAAATAGTTCTTCCTATGCTCGCAAGTATAACTAACACACTGTTAGTGTACCATGTAAATTTCTATGGCGATTCTCTATTGTTTTACATTTTATTTATTTATTGATTCTTTAGCATTAACCTTATTACATCGTAGTACTTAGAGTTTCAAAATGTTAACTATAAATTAAATATTTAAAGTTTCAATAATTAGAGAGGTACGTAATGCAAGTTTTTTAAAAAGAAATAACTAATGTTTTTTTTTTAATGATAGGAAGAGGGAGAGTCCAAGCTCTGCTATTATTAGATTAAAAATAGATTATAATTTTTTTACTGGTTGAACTATACTCATCTTGACATAATAAACCTTTCATTCAGTTATTTTAAATTGTCGTAACTAATAGTGTTGATTTTAAGCATGTAGCTAAACTATGTAGGTTACCTAAGTTGAATATTTGTTTACCATCTTTCTTTATTTTATTATTTTTAATTTTTAAGGAATAGTCATATCATAAATGGAATCTAGCATTATTAGTCTCTCACTTAACATATGTGTCTCACTTATTTCTTATTTTAGATAAGAGTTAGCTTAGGGAGAAACACATGAACTTGAAGTTTTATGTCAAAACTAATTGGACAATCTGAGATTCTCAATTTGTTCATCATTCTTGGATTGGATTCTTATTTTTTTTTTTAAGTATTGATATGGATTTGATGACTCTGATATCATATTAAATAAACATGGATATCATCCCAAATAGAATTTGACAATGAAAAAAAGTGTAGTTCATGCATCTCTTAAAATCAATTAAAAGTCACTACCTAAACCAACAAGACTGAACTTCTTTTTTTTGTTCGATAACTTACTCCTAAAAACTATAAGATTAAACATGCTTAATTTAGAGCGCGAGGTGGCCTCCACAATATTTTATAATAAGAAGTATATGAATGAAAATAGTCTTCATTCTTTTCACTCTTGAAAACAGTTCAAGACAAGCTTGTGAGTCATCGGAGGTCGAATCCGAATTTCGAGTATTACATATAGTATGTTAGACTTGAACACATTTCTCCAAAAACCATTACAAGTTCAAAACAAATCCAAATGTTTTTTTTTTATATATATATATATATTTTGAAAGTAAAGAACTAAAATAAAGTGAAAAAGAAAAACAGAAAATGGAGGAAAAAAAAAAAAAAAGAAAAAAGGAAAGAGCAGAAAGTGACAGTCCAGAAATTATTGAAGAGTGTTGAAGGGAATAATTATTGTTTTCTTCAAACTGTTTATATTCCTCTGCTCCTAAACCCATAGCCCTTCAGAAGAGAACAGAGAGGCCTTAAACTTCCTCTCTCTCTCTCTCTTTCTCTCTCTCTCTTTGAAGCTTTTTTGGTTTCTCCAACCCTTCTTTCAAGTTTCAATTTAGTGGGTTTCAAGAAACTCTTTGTTTTGCTGCTTCTTTCGTACTCATCGGAGATCTTATTTCAAGAGGATTTTCCGGGGCTTTCTCTCTCTATCTCACAATCTGTGCGCTAATTCTTCCAATTTACTCGATTCCGAATGTCATTTACACTTCACTAGACTCAATTCTCTTCTTCCATAGCTTGTGTTTTTGTTTGATGTTGTATCCTCTGCCATCCATCTGATTCTAGTGAGGATTGTGAAGAAAAAAAAAAAAAAACAGGGGAATTCAATCAAAATTTCGTCTCAGAAATGGAGAATTTCATCGGAAAAAGAAAACCCACCATCGGTATTTCACTCTTCACCGCTTTGTCTGGTTCATTCTCTTCTGATAAAACGAAATCCCCTCGTGATTTCGAAAAGGGTGTTGTTGGATTGGGTATAGTAGCTGCCATGACTGATTCTGACAAAATTCATGAAGCTTTTGTATTTTCCAAAGCGGTTTCTCCCAGGTCTTGCTCGATTCCTATTGTTTCTTCTGCTAAACCAGCGGCTAATTTCAGAGGTGGGTTTAACCTAGAAAAGGAAACTCTACCTGAGGTCGTTGATGAACTTTCTGAAAGTTACACTTGCGTAACTTCACATTTTGGTAATCGTTTGTTTGAAAAGCGTGTTTACTTTAATGGTGAGCTCGATTTGGTCAATGCACGTTCTTCCAATTTAGTGAGATCTGGGGTTTTTTCCACTTCCCCCATGAGTTTTGGTGTAGCGGAGAGAGGGTTTTGTGCTGCTGAATTTTTGAGCTCTTGCTATCTCTGCAGCAAGCATCTTCATGGGCTTGATATCTTCATGTACAGGTAATTTCAGTTCTATTCCCTTTTCTCCTTTGTCTTGGTTTTAGTTGGTTGTTTGATTTGATCAACTTTTATTAGTAAATCTCTGGACCATTGAAACATGAAATTTTCTATATATATGGAAATAAAAATTCAAACCCACTTCTTTGATTCCTATAAATGGTTGAGTCGTTGTATCTTGGAATGGAATCTTATATTGTTGAATGATTTCTTTGATGTTTTCTGGTTGATTAATTGATGACATAGTTAGAATTGATTATTTTGTTTTCTCAGTGAAGTTTATTGGATGAGTGATTCATTGATTTGCTTATTCTATTTGTTCATGAGATGGCTCTTTAGGAGCTCCACGTTTCAGATTTTGGGTTTTTATGATCTGTTTCCATCTTTTTGAGGATTTGCTTTTCAAAGTGGAAACATTTGTTGAATTATGCAATCTGTTTAAGATTCGATAAAGGCTTGGAGCGGGCCCCTGTTTCTGGTATTTGTCAGCATGATTGTATTTCTTGCCTTGATTGATATGACTGAGTTTGGTTACTGTCTCCCTTAGAACTTATTACCTTGATGGACACTTGAGTGATTCTATTCATCTAATCTATCATCAAATTTTGGCTAAACGTTACTTCAGCTCAGGTCGGCACAGCTTAATTTCCTTTGATATCTGCACAAATAGGACCATTCTTCTCTTATGTCTGGATTTCAGCTTGTTAGATGTTTCATATTTTTACCTTTTTGGGTAATAAATTGATCTTTCGTGGGGAGAAATGAAAGAATATACTAGGCATACATAAAACATCCGTGGAACTACCTTCAGACAAGGACTCCATCCCAATAAAAAGCTTAGATGTTTCATAAAAGATGACATAGCTTACATGATAAAGAAGATTCCCCTCTTCTTGTATTGTTAAGTTGTTAGGTTAAAAGGGTTATTCTAAAACTGTGTTTTGTTCTCATAAAAAATATAGAACTTGCAGTTTGATGGTTGCAATTGATGGAGTAATTTTCAGCCCAGTTTACACATACTCTAAGATAATTGTGTTAATAGATCACTTTAAGCAGCAGCCATTACATGGTTAGAGTAGGATGTAAATCAAAATGAATTTGGCTTCCTTTGGATCTTTTGTCAACAAATTGCTAGCCCAAAGCTGAAATCTGTCAAACCAATAATAATTCCAACTATTTCTTATTCAAGAGAAGAGTTTAATCTTCAGATATAATTTTTGGTCCAGAGGAGAGTTTAGCTTTCATCTTCAGATATTTTTTTAGTGTCTTTTAAGCTTCAACTCTAAAAAATTTAGCTGTTTCTTTCCTTCCTTAATGAGGACTTAAGTGTTCATTTTAAGTTAGCTACACAAAAACAACGGCAGACAGCTATTATTCCCTTGTCTGGACATTATATTAATCTTTGAATAGTATATGACTTAATCGTGGGACAATAATATTGGCTTGTTTCTTGGCTAATACTTTGAAGCTACCTTATTGATTATTGTCACTTGCACGGGTTTGTTTGATATTTTGACTTTTATGCTTTTCAATTCTCATTTAATTGTAGGCTTGTTATAGAGAAAATCTTCCTCATCTTATGGTTGTGAAATTACTTGGACTTCCTGAAATACATCGTAATTGTTATCATGATATACCGGTAATTGGAGTAGAGAAATCCGAATCCTGAATAACAGTTCTTTTGTTAATTGATTCAAATCATCACCATGTAAATGAAAATCATTGTGACCGGTGATTGAATTGAGATATTATTGATCAGCTAGTTATTAAATAGTGTTCTTGTCCTGTCCTTTCATGTGGTTGAAATGAGATGACATGTGATTGGATATGAAACTTTAGCAATTTGGTTGGCATTCATCCAAGATTCTCATGAACTTGGAATCTTTTTCTTTTCTTCCCCCTTTGAGAATGACTTTGCTGTTTTTTCATTTATGCAGAGGGGAAAAGGCATTTTGCAGCGTTGAGTGTCGCGACAAACACATCAGAGGCGACGATTGCAGGGACAAGTGTGGATCGAAAGCCATGAAAGACTACTCGGCATCGCCTTGCTCTGTGGTTGGTCCCCCTGCCTTGGCTTCAGGTGTGGTTGCAGCTTAGTAGGTAATCACATGAAAAATAAATATATAAATATAGCTGATTGATAAAAGTAAAGTGTTCCAAATAAACGGGTGGTAGCAAAGACTTTGTAGGAATGAATATCTGTGGGAAAGAAGTATTACAAATAAGATGGGTTGTATGATAATTGTTTCATTAGTGGTATTAAAATGTATGAATTATGGGTAATATCAAATATGATATGATATAATAGCTTAGGCAGGCCATGCCTAACAATACCAAACTATAAAATGTAATGTTTTCTTCCCTCCAAAATTATTTTTTATGAATAAGATGTAAAATCGTATTCCATGTTCTAAAAATCATTAATCCTTGACTAATGGTGTTGCGTGTAACCTATCTTATAAAGCCTGTTCCACGTTGATTAGATAAGAAGATGATCGTGTGTATATAAGTAAGACCAACTATCTCAATTAAAATCTAACTTTTTAGAACAAAATAAAAAATGAAATTACGAGGGTTGTGGAGATATTTGAAGAGTTTGTGTTCTAACACAAGTTTAATCTCTCATTTTAGTTTTCAACTTTTAGGTTTTCTTTCTTTTATATAAAATTAAAAGTTCAGAAAATTTAGAATTTTTCTAGAAATAAAAATTTGCGGTTAATTATTAATTAATATATATATATTTTTTCTAAAAAAAATTGATGGAAGCATCCCTTAAAATGAAAGTTTAGAATTTTGAGACTTATTAGAGGACTTAGAGTTTAAAGAACAAACTTGTAATTTAATCATATACTAATTCTCACTAAGCTCTGTTGTTTATAACTCTATCTAGTGTTACAAGGACTGTCAAATTATGTAGAGTTATGCATCTTGTTAGACCGCAAGAGGACTCGATTCATTGTCCAACGACTCGGTAATATATCAGGTCGAATTTGACCCAACCAACTATTCAAGTCGAATGTCGGGTCATGGTTTGGGCCGGATTTTGATGTGGATCCAGTCCATAAAGACATCTCCATCAATAGTTTTTGTGCTGCCCACAGTTTTTTTTTTTTTCCGATATGTCGGCTCAACCACCCATCCAAGTCTAAACTAAATTAAACGTCCCTGTCGTTTTACATTAATAATTTAATTATATAAACATTTCCCAATTGACTTTTTTAAAACAAACTTTTGGGTTTGTACATCTTTAATAAATATGAATGCTCATGGTTCTTTCACAATTTTTTTTCTAATAAAGAAATAGTTTATCTATTAAATGTGCAATTGAATGTGTAATAAAATTTAATATTTTAATTTTGTGTCTTAATATAGATTACGAATTATAAAAAATGTAATAGATAATAATCTATTACTCTATCAAACACAAAATTAAAAATTTAAAAATTTATTAGAATTTTTAATACAAATTAAAATTTTTAATAGATTTAATGTGTTGTCACGATCAATATAATAGTACAACAAAAATAGAAAATAATTTTTAAAAATATTTGAACCCAGGCATATTGAAGTTAAATAATTTTTACGAGAAGCAAATGAATATTGGTGTATTTAAATTTAATTAATTTCATAATTAACTAGATCAGATTGTATTTACTAATAACAAGATTAGTAAAATTAATATATGTTTTAAGTATATAATAAGGGTTTTATATATCTATGTTGCAATTTATTTTTGTATTGATATAAAAATGCTATAGTGAGGAGTTGATTTTTGACCAAACCTATATGAAAACTTTGACCTCTCTCTCACACAAGGGTCAAGGAAAGTGCTTCTCTCTCTCTCTCTCTCTCTCTCTCTCTCTCTCTCTCTCTTTCACTTGAATATTATAATATCAAACCATGTTGCAGATGATCAAAGTTGACAAAGAAATATACTTTTGGTTCTCTTGTAAGTGCTTTTACCTAACACAAATATCTTATATTTTTCTTTCTAAACTAAAATCTCCCACCAACCTCAAAAGGGTTTCTGCTATATAAAGTCTGTCATCAAACTCCATTCATCAACCAAGCCTCTCTGTTTCTAAAAAAAATGGCTTTCTTTGCTACAAAATCTAGTGCTTCCTTTTCTCTATTTTCAATGCTTCTTGTTTCTCTACTTACTAAATTCATATTTCCCATGTCTCCACTTGCTTTTGGAGTAACTATCTTCCTTGTACCTCTCCTTACTTATATCATCTCTTCCATGGCCTTCTCCTCTAAGCTTCCTCCTGGCCCTCTCTCCGTTCCCATTTTTGGCAATTGGCTCCAAGTTGGTAATGATCTCAACCATCGCCTTCTTGCTTCCTTGTGCAAGAGATTTGGCTCCATCTTCCTCTTGAAGCTAGGCTCTAAGAACCTCGTAGTCGTCTCTGATGCTGATCTTGCTAGCCAAGTTCTCCACGCTCAAGGTGTCGAGTTTGGCTCTCGTCCACGTAATGTTGTGTTTGATATCTTCACTGGAAATGGTCAGGATATGGTGTTTACGGTTTACGGAGACCATTGGCGTAAGATGCGAAGAATCATGACGTTGCCGTTTTTTACAAATAAAGTGGTGCATAATTATAGTGGCATGTGGGAGGATGAGATGGATTCTGTGGTTCGGGACCTTAAGAGTAACAAGAAGTTTCAATCAGAAGGGATAGTTATCAGAAAGCGTTTGCAATTGATGTTGTACAACATCATGTATAGAATGATGTTTGATGCAAAGTTTGAGTCTCAGGATGATCCTTTGTTCATTGAAGCAACTCGATTCAACTCAGAAAGAAGTCGGTTGGCACAAAGCTTTGAGTACAACTATGGAGATTTTATTCCTCTTCTCAGACCCTTCTTGAGGGGTTATTTGAACAAGTGTAGGGATTTGCAAAGTCGGAGGTTGAACTTTTTCAACAAAAACTATGTAGAGAAAAGAAGGTAATAAAAAATTATCATAGTTTCTCCACTTTTTTTTCTTCATTTCAAATTCAATAGTATGTAACTAACATGATTGATGTGATCAACTTTTAACAGGAAGATAATGGCTGCCAATGGAGATAAACACAAGATAACTTGCGCCATGGATCATATCATAGACGCTCAATTGAAAGGTGAGATAAGTGAAGAGAATGTGATTTACATCGTAGAGAACATCAACGTGGCAGCGATAGAAACAACACTATGGTCAATGGAATGGGCAATAGCTGAGTTGGTGAATCATCCAGAAATCCAACAAAAGATTCGAGAGGAGATTGCTAATGTTTTAAAAGAAAAGGAAGTGACTGAATCAAACCTTCACGAATTGCCATACTTACAAGCAACAGTAAAAGAAACACTAAGGTTGCACACGCCAATACCATTGTTAGTGCCACATATGAACTTGGAAGAGGCAAAACTTGGAGGGTACACCATTCCAAAGGAATCCAAGGTGGTGGTGAATGCATGGTGGCTAGCTAATAACCCCGAGTGGTGGAAAAATCCAGAAGAATTTAGGCCAGAGAGGTTCTTTGAAGAAGAAAGTGGAACTGAAGCTGTTGCAGCAGGGAAAGTAGATTATCGATTCTTACCCTTTGGAGTTGGAAGGAGAAGTTGCCCTGGAATTGTTTTGGCAATGCCAATCTTAGGACTCATTGTTGCCAAGTTGGTTTCAAAGTTTGAAATGATACCTCCTAGTGGGATGGAAAAGATTAATGTCACCGAGAAAGGAGGACAATTCAGTCTGCATATCGCCAACCACTCAACGGTTGTTTTTAACCCCATAATTGCTTAAAATTGCCCACCCACTCCCCATATTTTCCTCTTTTTTTGGTTATAGATTTAATTTCATTACTTTTAAATGACATGTTGAAATAAAGATCCTAAATCATCAAGAGATGAAAAGGATAAAGAATCATTTTTAACAGAGAAGGAAGGTAATTTAGTCTACACATTGCAAACAACTCAGTTGTGGCTTAGCCTAGTTAAATATGCTTTAAGTGTTGGCTGATTCAAAATAATTGCAAACATCTTTGTGTTTTTCTTTTCTTTTCTTTTCTTGTATGGGTAGAATTGAGTCAAAATAATTGGATATGGTGTATAGTTAATGGAGACATGTTTAATAGGACCAAGAAAAGATAATAAATATATTTATAATCTCTTGAAGAGTGTTATGGAGAAGATAGAGAGTGACAAAGTAGTCCACACTGTTACAAACAATGACTCTGCTTTCATAAAGGTTGATGAATGAGAACAGCTACTTGTGTAGATTTAATGTTTGAAGATATAGAAAAATGATAATCGGTATGATTCGTTATTAGAGTTGTACGAATCTCTTAGTTTTAAGCAGATGCAGATGTCAGTTGAGTTAAATTCTTGTTAGTGTGACCAATTATATATATAACAATAGAATGTTACTTAATAAAATCATAAGTTATGTGACAGTGATGTATGGTTCAACATGGTACCACTAGGTTCCACTACAACAAATGTCTCTTTTTATAGCATTTTATAAAACCCGCTATAAAAAAGAACAAAAAAAGGCGGACTTGAATTTTAGGTCTCGCAACCTCACACGTACGGGACTCAATTCATTGATTTGCTAGCAATCCATTCAAATACCACTCTCTCTATCCATTCAGAACTACTGATGGTACTAGCAATCCATTCATGACCATATGCTAATTGTAGTGCTTGTGATAAGCTACTGGCCTAAACCTACAAGTGACACAACATTCAAAATATCATACCTTCATACAAATGTAAGAAGTTTAGCTCTCATAAACAATGGTCTTGCAACTAATTGCAAACGTTTTTATAAATGATTATGTTAAACCATTTTATGTATGAACATGAGCTACAAGATATTCAACACTTATCCCAATTGACATACAATAATTATCAAAAGTATGAGATGTAAATTCACTAGCATTATCAAAACAAATTGACTTAATTATATAATAAGGAAACTGTGCTCTTAACTTAATTATTTGAACAAGTAATCTTGCAAATGCAAGATTATGATTTGATAATAAACACACGTGTGACCATCTATTGGATGCGTCTATTAATACCATGAAATGCTTAAATGGTCCACTTGGTGAGCTAATAGATTAACATATTCATCATGATTTCGTTCTAAAAATATAAGTGATTCAATTTCCACTTTAGCTGGTGATGTTCTAATTATTAATTTGTCTTGAAAGTAAGTATCACAGGATAATTTATTAGATTGAAAAATCTTCATGCTCTTCAATAGATATCCATATGAATTTTCAATAACTCTTCTCATCATTATAAACTCTGGATGACCAAATCGATTATGCTAAATTGTAACCAAATCGATTATGCTAAATTGTAAGTATGTCTGAATTCATGAACTTCAAGTTCATTGTTACATATGTTTTAATTACTCGTATATGAGTATAATAGAATCCATAAGATAAAGCAGACAACTTTTCCAGTATATATTTTCATTATTTCTATCAATCTAAATATGATAACCATTGCAACTTATCTTTAAAACTCAATAAATTTCTCTTTGGTTGACTAAAGAATGATGCGTTATCAATTATGAATTTTGTTCTTCTAGGCAAAATAATATTTTTCCCTCAATTAGGTTTCCAGAACTGAATATTGTATTGACTTTTGCTTCCAGCATTATCAATTTGAAAAAATATTTTCTACTTGTCAATATTGAGTGCATAGTTGCACTGGCTATCAAACATATTTCTTAATTACTTGTTTTTTTAGTTATTTAACTTAAGGAAACTATCCATACTTATTCATTAAACAAAATAATTACTATGAGAGAAACAAAATTTAGAATATACAAATAAAAATGAGAGATAAATTTGTCATACTTGATGAGTCAAATATATTATTAATCTTATACGCAAAATCTACTTTCACATTTTTCTCTTTTTCTTGTGAAACTTCTCTTTTATGACCATCATTTCATAAGGTTATTTTAAAAATTGAATGATTATAATGACCAACCACGAAAATAATTATTTCTTCCTTACTGCGGCTACAACCTCAATCACAATTGTCAAATTCACAAGATTCACTTTAGGGAATGAGATTGTTCCAGTTGGTCAAAATTCATAATTTTTCATCTACTATTATTTAAAATTTACAACATTCACTTTAGGAAATGTTGGTTCTTCAGTCAATTGATATTCATAATTTTTCAATAAAAAACTCGTTATTTCATTCATTCATGAGAAGACATTAGATAAGCACATAATATTTTCCAAAACATTTCTCTCAATATTGCTACTACAGGAGCATATCCAAAATATAGAAAAATTCTTCTATAACATATTGATTTAAAATTTTAAAGCATTAAGTGCATTCATATATAAACGAGCTTTAGAAAGAATACTTAATACTTTCTAATGATCATATTTTTATGACAACTTGGTATAGTTCGACATTAAGCATGTATGATAAATTATTACTATTAGTATCAAATGCTAGAAATTGTGTTTTTGTAATATGTTTCAAAGTAACATTGTTAGAAAATATTGTAATTATAATAGAAATTTATTATATACTAAACATGTAAAATAATATTTATTAATTATAATGAGTAAGGAAAAATCACAAGATCTCATGTAATAGATAACATGTTATAATTTTTAAGCACATTCACTTTAGAAAATGTTGGTTCTCTTTAGAACCTATCTTTAGTGGAAAAAATGACAAGATCTCATGCTGATGACGTGTTATAAAATTTAAGCACAACGAAAACACGAATATCGAAAAAATAGAATATTAAAATAAATAGAATATAATATATAAATAAAATAAAACAAATAATAAATTAAGAAAATATAAAATTCTCCAAAATTCTACACTATTTCTAATTACTTTGGAATTTCAACCAATATGTATACATATTACAAAACCCACCAAAAGTCACTATTTATATGCAATTTGACAAGCATGAGGTGAATTACATTGCAACTAAAGTTGGTATCTTCAAAACATATGACAATGTATAAATGAAGTAAAACATAGCAAATGACACTAAACATAAAAGAGCATTTATTTTTAATAATATTTATAATAGGCACCACTTTTTTGGCAGCTTTATTGTAGTAGGGCCAGACGACATCTCTACTCACCCTAAAGCCGTTGGGATTGGACGGATGGAAACGAATGTATCAAACCTTAGGGAAGGCAAAAGAAGGAGGAGTTGGTTCCTTCTTTATTTAAGGTTACCAATTTGTTTAGATACATGCCAGTGTTCATTAAAAGCAACAAAAACAGAAACCAAACAAAACAAACCAAAAAACAAGTCACTATTATTTCTATAAACATATATACATATATATTTATATCTTTCAATCTTCCCTTTGTGGGTTTCAAAAGTTGCAATATTAACTCTGAACTTTCATAAACATTTTTAAAATACCTTTGGAATAAATATTTTTTTGAATTTGGACCGAAATTGAGATTTGAAATGGTGTAGTAGGTGACGTAAAATAAAATTTTGAATCACATCGCTTTAAGTCCTGATTTTTGCTCAAAATTCTCAAAAATTTATACTACAAGGGTGGTTTTGAGACATTCGTGAACATTGAGGCGAAATATTGCAACTTTTGAAAGTATATGGGTATTTTTTCAACAGAAATTAAAGTTCAAGGATATTTGTTATACTTAGACCCAAAACACACATATATAATAATATTAATAATAATTCGAGGGGGTTAATTTGAATACAGTCAAAGTTAAGACAAGTAGATCTTCCTTGCTTGTGTTCTCAAAGACTGCACCAACCACCTATGAATTTCTAATGTTTTGAAAATATTCTCTCATTCCTACCTTGATTTTGATTAAAGCCCATAGGTTTCTCTCTCAAAACCATTTTTCACCAAATCTCTCCAACCCCCTTCATCAAATCTATATAAGCCCATTTTCCCTTTTCTATCTCTCAGCTCACCTCTCTCTATCTCTCTCCTCTCTCAGTATGGGCCATTCTGCAGCAAAGTTTGGTTTACTTTGCTCAGTCTCAGCACTAGCTTTGGGGTTGTTCACCAAGTTCACTTTCCCAAGTTTCTTCTTGTCCATCTCCCCAAACATCCTTCCAATCACTCTGTTCATTGCACTTGTTTTTGCTTTCATCTTCTTTGCCTTATCCAATTCCTCCAATAATCCTCCAGGTCCTCTCCCAGTTCCCATCTTTGGGAATTGGCTCCAAGTTGGCAATGATCTAAACCATCGTCTTCTTGCTTCTTTGTCACAAAAATACGGATCTGTCTTTCGACTCAAGCTTGGTTACAAGAATCTAGTTGTGGTGTCAGATGCGGAGCTTGCTAACCAAGTCCTCCATGCTCAAGGTGTAGAGTTTGGATCCCGTCCCCAAAATGTAGTCTTTGACATTTTCACTGGTAATGGACAAGATATGGTGTTCACCATTTATGGCGACCATTGGCGTAAAATGCGTAGAATTATGACACTGCCATTCTTTACAAACAAAGTTGTGCATAACTACAGTCGGATGTGGGAGGAAGAAATGGATTTGGTTGTTCGTGATCTTATGAATAACCCAAAGGTGAAATTGGAGGGGTTGGTCATCAGAAAGCGTTTACAATTGATGTTGTACAACATCATGTATAGAATGATGTTTGATACCAAGTTTGAATCTCAAGACGATCCTTTGTTCATTGAGGCAACTCGATTCAACTCTGAAAGAAGTCGATTGGCACAAAGTTTTGAATACAATTATGGAGATTTCATTCCTTTGCTTAGACCCTTTTTGAGGGGTTACTTGAACAAATGCAAGGATTTGCAGAGCAGGAGGTTGGCATTTTTCAACAATAACTATGTTGAGAAAAGAAGGTATTTATCATTGACAACTTTTGAACTATTTTGATATCGCTATGTTATGTTCTACCACAAAATCAGAGACATAAAACTACACGCATAAAAAGGGTGTAAAAACAAACACTAGTCAACTAAAATTTTTTACATTTTTAACAGAAAACTTATGGCTGCCAATGGAGACAAGCATAAAATAAGCTGTGCCATGGATCATATTATAGATGCTCAGCAAAAAGGAGAAATTAGTGAAGAGAATGTGATATACATTGTGGAAAATATTAATGTTGCAGCAATAGAGACGACACTTTGGTCGATGGAATGGGCAATAGCTGAGTTGGTAAACCATCCAACTGTGCAACAAAAAATCCGAGAGGAAATCTTGACTGTCCTAAAAGGAAAGGAAGTGACCGAATCTAACTTACATGAGTTACCATATCTGCAAGCAACAGTGAAAGAGACATTGAGACTGCACACACCAATACCTTTATTAGTACCACATATGAACTTGGAAGAAGCCAAGCTTGGAGGCTACACAATCTCAAAAGAGTCTAAGGTGGTGGTAAATGCATGGTGGTTGGCCAATAACCCAGCATGGTGGAAAAATCCAGAGGAATTCAGGCCAGAGAGATTCCTACAAGAAGATAGTAGCACAGAAGCTGTAGCAGGAGGCAAAGTCGACTTCCGATTCTTACCATTTGGCGTTGGAAGGAGAAGTTGCCCTGGAATAGTTTTGGCACTGCCAATCTTAGGATTGATCATTTCTAAATTGGTGACCAATTTTGAAATGAAGCCTCCGATTGGGTTTGAGAAGATTGATGTGAGCGAAAAAGGAGGACAATTCAGTTTGCACATTGCCAACCACTCAACTGTGACATTCAAACCTATTACTGCTTAGTCTAGTAAAAAAAGTAATCATACTGTTACAGGGTTGACATTAGTATAATGTTTTGTTTCTCTTTCTCCGTTCTCTTTTTTTTTTCAGGGGGGGGGGGGGGGGGGGGGGGCTTTTTTTTCATTTTTTCCTTCTTTAAGAAAAAGAAAACACAACC
>JBBPDJ010000019.1:10278806-10298211 GCA_037974625.1 Cucumis cinereus
CCCCCCCCCCCCCCCCCCCCCCCCCCCCCCCTCCCCCCCCCCCCCCCCCCCCCCCCCCCCCCCCCCTCCCCCTCTCCTATTGAACATTTTAATTATTGAAGAAAAAGGAAATAAAGATATAATTTTCATTAAATCCAGTGGTCCAGTCTATCAAAGATAAATGCTTCTCTAACTATCAACACAACCAATTCATCAGAACATAATTTTAGAAAACTATGAAATGAAATATGGAAAAATTAATGAGAGTATCTCCACACCATAAAAATTGATTGTTTCTCACTGAAACTTTCAAGTAAGCCATCTAATTAGTGAACGACTAAGAGTAAAGGACACAAAGTAGTATTTACTTCAAACAGAAAGCTCAAGCATACTGAAAATGTCCAAAGTAGTGAAGGTCTGAAAATCTTTTTGCTTTTAAAGATTGTTCATTCATAACATTTTTTTGTTCAATAATCGACTTCTAAAAAATGTTTGTTAGACCCCAGTGAAACTTTAGAATTTCCTTTTTCCCCCTGAAATTTACGTTTAGTGGTTTTGACAGTTGATTAAGATTTCAATTGCATTTAAAATGTTTGTGAGCAGAGGCTTCAAAGAGCCTGTGGATCTTGGGGATTTAGGTATTGGTAATTTGAGAGCCCGCAACCAGGCCCTTCTGGTGTGGGGAACCCATTTTTATCTATGTTTTATTATTTCGGAGATGGGACAGTTTTTTATAGGAAGATAAGTGCTTGGGGGATAGACCCTCTACTTTGCTTTTCCTTGTTTATACTATGTTTCATCAATGAAGAATCACTCTATTTATTGACATTATTGTGCAGCCTGCCTCTGCTTTGGAGTTCCGTCGCTGTTTGTTGTCTTTAGAGGGAAACAAGAGATATTATTGCCGTCCTCTCTTTGTTGGGGGAGTTTTAGTGTTCTCTTAGGAGAAGGGAAAGGATTTCTACTATTGGTGTCCAATCCCTTAGGAAGGCTTTTCGTGTAAATCCTTCTTCCTTTGCTTGGTTAACTCTTCTCCCTGGAGAGATCCAGCCATTCCCTATTATGAAGAGTGAAAATCTCCAAGAAGATTAAGTTTTATGTTCCTCAAGTCTTCCATGAAAGGTTAGTACCCTCAAGGAAGGTGTATAATTTGATAGGGTCATGCTGTTGCATTCTTTGCAAGAGAGCAGAAGAGGATTTTGATAATATGCTCTAGAGTTGTGATTTTGCTTATGTTATTCGGGCTTGTTTCTTTGCGAAGTTTGGCATCGACTTGGCTAGCATCGGGCCTGTAAAGAGCTGACAGAGGAGTTCCTTTTTTATCCTACCTTTTTGATAAAAAGGAAAATTTTTTGCAGCAAACTGTGTGTGTATTTTGTGAGGACTTTGGGTTTGAGAGTAACAATAGGACCTTCCTTTAAGGATTGAAGCATCATCCAAACCATGTTCCTACCGAAGTTTTTTTGTTAGTTACTTGATTGAAATTATTTTGCTTGATTGGAGGTCATTCTTAAGGCTATCTACGTCTTTTTTGTGCGTTTTATTTATTTTTTGAATGATCTTGTATTCTTTCATTGTTTCTTCAATGAATGTTTGGCTTCAAATTAACCAAACAAAACAGTGTTTGAACAGCAAAATACAATTTGATAGAAAAATTAAGACATCATTACTAAACATAGTTTTCTGTTTATGAAATTTACGTTGGTTTCCTTGCAATTCTTTTGTCATGACTTTCACTCTCATTAAAGAAACATAGGAATTCTTAGTCAAAACTAAAAGTAAAAACAAATTAAAAAAAGACTACTCATTTAGTTTTAAAACATCCCTTGGTTTTTTGAAAACACAAATAAAAAGTGGACAATATAACATAAAAGTTTAGAGGTCAATGTAGAGTTTATAGGCTTAATTTTCAAAAATCAATACTCAATGATTATCAAACGGACCTAACAATTATCAAACAAGGCATAAAATAAGGAATTAATTCTTTTCTTTTCTTTTCTTTTCTTTTTAAAAAAACAAGCACGACCAAACTAAAGAATTACCTCTCAAGATGATGAAGAAAGCTACTAAGGGTAAGAGGAAAGAAGAAGGGCAGAAGCTCACTCTTCCAACGCCCTATTTGGAATGGGCAAGGAAATAATAAATTCAGTATAGTGCAGTAGAACGAAGTTTAAATCCTCCACACAAAACTGGTGAGGATCTAGTGTCCATTAAGACAGAATTTGCGAGAATAAAAGTTCAAGTCTGCTAGATATTGCCAAAGAAAAGTTATTGTCTGCAACATATTGCCAAAGTGGGAAGGCTAGAATGCAAATTGCTCTCTCTATTTCCATCATATGTTGGAGAAAGATCAGGAATTATCGTTGATTGGGTCCTACAATAAGCTTTTATTTTTCTAGGTTTTTTTTTTCTTTTTTCCTTGGGAGCTACTGCAGTAAAAGAGTACAAAACCTCACTTCCAGAGTTCACAATGAACCCCTACACTAAGAAATATAAATGACAGAAATCAATAAATTACAGATTTTTTCTTACCATCAATGAAATACACAATAAAAGAAAAAGTTTCCAGTAATTTGTTGATATGAGTTTAGTCATTTATTTTATTCTTCCTGCATGTAAATATGAAACTCAACATATAGATTATTTCACTTTTCTTAATGAACATGTGATGATTGATATAATTTTTCTATAAGACAAAGAATTCGGTATAAAAAAAGGAGTACACAAAAAAGGTCAAGAAGATGCATCTTCTGTCAACCAATTAAAGAGTGCGAAATTACAAAAGGGCCCAATCCAATTAGATCGATACTCAAAAGGAGCATCTTGCAGAAACCATGTAATTTCGCTCAAGAGAAACTGTTGTGCCGACTGCAGACTATTAAAGTCATACACTATGCATATTCAAAGTGCATAAATGAAAGTGTAAAAGGAGGGACACAGAAACACAAAAAGCCGATTCAAAGTTGGTCACGAGTTTCAGTCGTCAATTTTCTCCAATAAAAATCTCAACTCCCCCACAAAATTAGTTTGAAAATGTGCAACTCCACTCGTTACCAATCATTCAACCACGTGGCTAATTTTCCATAACAATCGGAAAATTAATAAACCAAGGATTTAAGAAGTATATTTCCACTAGGACTGCTAAACTAACAATTTTTCTCCAAATATGGAGAAGTAATGCAGACATTGAAGTTCAAAATTTCACTAAACAAGCTGCTGTTATGTCTAAGGAAACACAAACTAAAAATTGTGTAAAACATTTACACTAACAGTTTTGTCAGTGTTTTATGGTTAGCCTCTCAGATCGTGATATCTGTTCTTTCTAGTTTATGCTAAAATATCCAAAAAATTGCATTCCAGTACATCTTAAACATGTGAAAGAAAAGAAAAAAAAATACCTCTATGAAAAATGGTTGGTGAAAACAACAATCTCAGAGCTTCATGAACCCCTAAAGATGCAACCAAAGCAGAGGACAATCTACAAATAGAGTGAGTTTGCAAACATTATACCTCTGCGAAGGCTGTCACTGGCTGCAGAAAACTTGCTCTCTAAGGTTACCTCCCCCACAGCATTGGCAGCAGCACGCAACTGAATTAAAAGACAAATTAAAAAAATAAATAATAAATAAAAAACGAGATTAAACATGATAGAGGAATCCCATAGAAAAAGGAGCATAAACCCTTTTATACAGGGATCCCAAAAGCCCAAGCTTCTTTATTTCACTGCCAAATATATAAAAATCCAAACATGATTTTCCTAGGTCTTCGAAAAATGAAACAGGTTCAACCAAGAGCAAGACAGAAAATATGTAAATCTATATGTTATTTGTCTGCACCTGATTCAAGAATTCATCAAGGCGTCTAGCACTTCGAATGATGCTACCCTCGAAAATATCTGTCATTTGAATCACCTCTGAGAAATTCGCTCCCTGTTTCAAGAAAGTCATCATTACGTTGTAAAACCAATAACATAAAAGTTTTCAGCACCCAAATCATGATAACTAGCAAATTGGAGGAACTTTACTTTAAAATGTAATAAGTTATTTAGTCCTTCCTAGTTAAAGAAACCATTTAGAACATGCTCTGCGTAGAAAATAAATGCTAGAGAAATACAATTGGGAGCAAAATGAGTTTTCCCACATTGAAGTAACTCATCGGTCACCACACTTTGCTCCTTTCTTCTCCAAATAACTAATTTCAACGAGAAAAAAAAAATGTCTACACATCTATCTTTAGTAAATAAAAAATGTACGATTATCAACTAGTCCTAGTAATAATTTTGGATATTTTCGTTTTTGATTTCTTTGTATTTTGAGTATTAATCTCTTTTCTGATGAAAAGTTGTTTCCAATAAATAAACTGGACTTAGTTTCTTGCTTATTATTGTAATTTACTTGATTAATTTAGAACTTCCATGTACGTCTGCACTATCTTATTTTGATTCCATAACAAACACATTAGAAAATATGAACAAAACGATCCAAAGTTGCTTGTAGTCTTGAAATATTCATGAATCATCTACAGAATCCAAGACTTTCTCTTAGATAAGAAACATTTCATTGAATAAATGAAATTGGGGAAAACCTCAAGCATCTATAGGTGATTAGAAATAGTATGTCAATTTGAAACAAGAAATGATAGACTAAAGTGCTTAAACGGAAGCTCACATTTGCACCAAAACAAAGTAGTAGATGAAACTTTATCTAAAAGAACTGTAAAAGACAAAACAGAATCCTTGAAGGTACAATTATTTCTTTATCCTCAAAGCCACCAAAAATAAACTCGTGTTATAGCCATCCATGTAGTCTTTTTACTACCATGAAAATGGTGTCCAATCAGAAGAACTTCCATAATGCCTTTAATATTGTCAGGCAAAGTAACAACCCAACCAAAAGCTTCCAAAATATAATTCCAAAACTGAGTAGCAAAGGAACAATGAACAAATAAATGAGCGGGTGATTCCTCGTGACTGTGGCACATGACACACCATAAGAATATAAGGCGCTGTAGACACAAGGTGCATATAAGGCATTCGGTGTTGTAGACAGTCAGCCGTATTTATTGCGTGATGGCTAAGCTCCAATATTTTTATTTTCTTTGGGTAATGATCCTTCCAAATAATTGAGTATAGGTCCCCTGCTTCAAAAATTTGGACAGTTTGTTAGATCTTCACTAAGAGATTTTACTGAAAAATTGGATGAGGGATCTATAGTCCAAATCCAGGAGCCAGGCACCATACGGAACCAAACAGTTGCCAAAATAGATGTCAACGAAGCCCATTCTTGAATTTCTGGATCAGTAAGATCACGACAAAAGCGTAAATCCCAAGCCTTATTAACTTCAGACCATGCTTCAGCCACTATCAAATCTTGTAACCCAGAAATGCAGAAAAGCCTTGAGAAATTATTTGCCAGAATACCATCATTTAGCCGGTGGTCTTTCCAAAAAGGAATAGAAGAACAAATCCCAAGACATCGTTTGTAGCATTCAGCAACAACGTCATTAGTTTTGCAAATGTATCTCCATAATGATTTAGGAGATCCCTGAATCACAGTCGGCCATGAGCATAAAGGATAGTAGTAATTGGCTATAAAAAGCTGACACCATAAAGCATCCTTTGCATGAAGAAACATCCATATCCATTTGGCAAGAAGAGCCATATTTCGCTAGCTGAAATTTCCAATCCCAAGACCACCAAGTAATTTAGAATGTTGGGTAGTATTCCAGTTAACATTGTGCATACTAACATTTCCTTCCGCACCGTCCCAATCCAGTCTGTTAATCACTTCCTTTGGATCATGGAAGAGAGAGAGGTAATATGTAGGCAGATTCGATAGTGTAGCTTGAATTAGAGTATGCCTTCCTCCTTTAGAAATATAAGCATATTTTCAATTATGCAATTTATGTTGAATCTTCAATCAACGGATGCCAGAAAGTCATGGACTTTGAGTTGCCGCCAAGAGGCAAACCCAGATATGAAGTTGGCCAGTTTCCTTTTTTATACCCAAATGTTTCTACCATCCAGTCTAGATTGGTGTCAGATAAATGAATCCCCAAAAACTCACTCTTAGAAAGATTAATAGAAAGTCCTGATGCTTGTTCAAAAATGTGAATGATCTCAATAAATGAGTAAGGGCATCACTATCAGCGGAGGAGAAAAGCAAGGTGTCATCGGCAAATTGCAGGTGGTTCAACAAAAAATTTGAAGAGCCAATGGGTGGTGTAGCAATCAATTCTTGTGACAAGCTATGGTTCAACAATCTGCTTATGCAATCAGCCACCAATATAAAGAGAAAAGGAGAGAGAGGGTCACCTTGTCGTATTCCTCTAGAGGGATTGTTTTACCATGAGGTCTTCCATTGATGATGATTGAAAAATTGGCATTGGATATACATCCTTGGATCCATCGCCGCCAAACAACACCAAATCCTTTAGCCTTGAGTATCACGTCCAAGAAACCCCAATTCACAATATCAAAAGCTTTTTCGAGGTCTAGTTTGATTACAACACCCTTAGTCCTTTTTCGTTGCCACTCGTCGATCAGTTCATTAGCCATAAGAGAGGCATCAAGGATTTGCCTATTTTCCACAAACGCAATCTGATTCTGAGCAATAGTGATTGGCAATGTTTGTTTTAGATGGTTTGAAAGGATGCGAGCAATAATCTTATAGACGCATGAGATTAAGCTAATAGGCCAATAGTCTGAAACTGTTTTTGCAGCAAATTTCTTTAGAATGAGACATAGATAAGTTTCATTCACAAAAGCATTAATAGTACCCGAGACAAAAAAAAAAAGTCATTAACCATCAGCAAAATGTCACCTTTGATTGTATGCCAGAAAAACTTGAAAATTCAGCTGTGAAAACCATATGGTCCCGACGACTTATCAATACCCAAAGAAGAAACAACCAAAAATACCCCCTGAGAAAAAATGTCTTTCAAAATCAGTAGCACAATCGATGGAAATAGGACTCCAATCTATATTGTTAGTAGGGATGAATCGGGCATCTAACTTCTTAGAGAACAATTTAGAATAAAAATCAATAAATTCAGTTTCTATGTTGTTTGCTATCAAAAGACTTCGGCCAGCTCTTGATAAAATCTCAGTTATAGAACTCTTTCTTTTACGGGCAGCCACAATCCTGTGAAAGAAATGTGTATTTTCGTCTCCATCATTAAACCATCTAAATTTGGAACGTTGCTTCCATTGAATGTGATCTTGGATCGTTAGATGTTCGATTTCTTCCCTCAAAGAACGAGCCGATGACAATTGATCAGAGGAAAGTTGCACAATGTTGTCCACACTTTCTATTTTCCTAAATTGAGAGACGAGTGAAGGTAGCTTATTGGCCTCCCTACGTTGAGAATTATTCCAAGACCGGAGAAATAATTTTAGTGCTTTCAATTTCATCACCAGGCCATGCTCAGGCCACCCTGCAACCGGATTTCGAGCCCACCAACATTCAGCCAAGACCATTGACTGAACATTCAAAGGTGTAGCTCGAAGATTATTGGACTCAATCCATTGACTGAAAAGTCTCATATTTGAAGTGATTGAATGATCGTGCGATTTCTCCCAAGACCATCTAGTCAAGTTGAAATCATGTCCAATAATCCAATGGTCTTCACCCAAACCAGACAAGCCGTCAAGTTCGTGTCAGAAATCCTGATGATAAAGCCCATCCGAAGGGTCATAAACATTTGAAATCCAGAAAGGAAAATCGTCTGCCATTGATAAATGGATGGAAACTGTATATTGCCCTTGGATGACCTCCTGAACTGTAACATCAAGCACCCTCCACATAATAAGCAGTCCTCCCGAAGTGTCCACTGCATCTAAGGCCGACCAACCTATAAAAGCTAAACTCCAAATTGATTTAATTAAAAAGGAGTAAGTGGTATTCAATTTTGTTTCCTGAAGAAGCACAATATTGGGATTATTTTGTTGAATCAAGTTTTTGACAATGGCTCGCTTCTTTCAGGAATTTAAACCCCTTACATTCCATGAGAGAATTTTCGTTAGAAACCTTCCTCACCCTCCAGCATTGCAAGACTAGCTGATTTATCGTAGCAAACTGTCGAATTTATCGTAACAAACTGTTGACTGCAGATTTTGTTTGTGTTACAAAATAAACTAGTAAATGTTAATATATTGAATTAAAATTTTAGTTTCTGCACATAAGATGACTGAAAGCTAGTATATGTCAATATATATGAATAAGTTCGTGTTACATGCTGCATGCAATTGCATCAAAATAAACAAAAGCAGCCATCAGTTCTCATTATAAAACTATGTGTGTGTAATTATTATTATCACTATTACTATTAAATTTAAAAAACAAAAATAAATATATAAATAAGTTTTAACTTACCTTTGACCAACAGTAAATGACATCCATCAAATATGGCCTTACTGTTGATTCCACATATTCTTCCACGTTTATATCCAACTTGCATTCATGTTGTATCTATATCCAAATAAAACATGTTTGCATTCGTAAATAAATTAATACGCCCATAGAAAAAAATAAACAGTAGGTAGTTAGCAGTTCAAAACCTCAGCAATTCTTCTTGCACTATCTTGGAGTTGCTGTAATGGTCTAGCAAGCTCGGTTCTTAATTGAATCTGCTCATTTGACTTGTCTCCTGGTATAAAACAACTTGCAAGGGCTGCAATCTGGTGGTGATCTAGGTCATTGAATGTGCCTGTTGAGATATTGACAAAATATAACTTTTTTTTAAAGGAAACAGGACTTTTTATGATATAATGAAAAGAGACTTAACATTAAAAAATACAATGAAATGAAAGAGAAAAAGAAAAATAACAACAAACTAAAGACTTCAAAAAAAAAAAAAAAAAATACGAAGTATTTAGAAAGATAACACCAAGCATTGTTTCAAACAAAAATTCCGGCTGGAATTACTAAGACAGCATAAAACCACAATTGATGATACATAGCCTCTAGAAAAAAACTTCAAAAATGCTTGAAAACCCAAAAAGAAGCTGCTGGAAATCACGATAAAGCAATCTCCTGACAAAGACAGCCCATGCTAAAGAAACTCCAACCCAATGAAATGCAATCAAGCCAAATGAGCAACACCATACCACTGAGGAGACCTCAGACTTGGGGACAAATTAGCCAACCAAGAAAAAAGCCAAAAATAAATATAAGGGCCTAAACCAAATTTGAAAACGGCAAAGCCATCTGTTATAATATATATTTATATTATACATGCCCTTAATACATACCGTTCCGGAATTTTGTGTTTGCTATATATATGTATCTGTACTCTAAATCAAGGTGAATAGAATAATACTTTTCTTCCAAATTAATTGAGTACACGGTGTCAGAGCATCTAAGGTTTTAGGATTTGGGAGATATTCGTGTGACGACTTTGCTCTCCCTTAGGGTTAAAGTTTAAGGTCATCCTCGAGTAGCCGTTTGTCCACACCGCCCATCTGAGAGGAAGCATCGTCGTCGTCCACCGCAGTCTGACATCACCATCTGTCGAAACCACCACACGTGAGCTTCACACGGCGCCAAAGCTCTTTCTGCCCGTCTTCATGCGTCGGCGTATGGGAGCATGTGAGCCTCCCAATTTCACTTCTGTCTTCTGGCCTTGTCTCGACACCTCTTTTTCGGTCCGTCTGTGAAGTTTGGGTTTGTGACTATTTTTTCCTAGTCAGTTTGTGACTAGATTTCCGATAAGTTTGGGTTTTCAGTCTGTTTGGGGCTGATTTGTGTAATTGATTAGTTTGGTTGGTTTATTTCGTTTGTGTGCGATCTAATCATTGTTCATATGGACGAGATAAAGAATTTTGTAGTATCTAATGTAATTCCCTTAGCCTCCAAGATCACCAAACATAAGTTAAATGGCTCTAATTATTATGATTGGCGTCAGACGATTCTGTTTTATTGGCGAAGTATTGATATGGATGATCATATGATTGACGATCCACCAGTAGATGCAAAGAAGAAGAAGGATTGGCTTCATGATGACGCCTGTATCTTCAAATCAAAAATTCCAATGAAAGTGAGGTTATTGAATTGGTTGATCATTGTGAGTCTGTTAAGGACCTTTTAGAATTTTTAGAATTCCTATATTCCGGTAAAGAGCAAGTCCATAGAATGTTTGAAGTTTGTATGCAGAATCTGTTACCAACTACTTTATGCACCTTAAGAGGATAGCTACCGAGTCGAGCTTGCTTTGTTATTACCCTTCAGTCCAGATTTTAAAGTTCAACAAGCTCAATGGAAAAAGCTGGTTGTTATGATCTTTTTTAATAGCCTCTCACTTGAATTTGGAATGGCAAGGCACAAATTCTCAACTCTAAAATCCCGTCAATAGACGATGCTTTCACTCGTGTCCTTTGCATTGAAAGCCCTCAATCCACTGTGCCTACACCTATTCCTCAATTGAAGAACCATACCTCCAGGGTACCTCGAGGGATGGATCACACCTTTCAGAGGAATAGTGATGATCATCACAAATCTGATTCTATAGAAATTGTTTGTAACTACTGTCGTAAGCACGGTCATTTGAAACGTGATTGTCGCCAGTTGTTGTATAAGAATACTCAACAATCTCAACATGCTCAGGTAGCTTCTACGAGTGATATGACAAAGCCTTCAGTTACAATTTTTGCAGACAAGTTTGCAAAATTTCATAAATACTAGGATTCATTGCGAGTGTCATCTTCCTCTACTCCTATTGCATCCACTGTCTATACAGGTAATACAAAATGTCTCCTTACATCATCTACCAAATGGGTCATAGATCTGGTACCACAACCCATATGACAGGTAATTCTCGCTTATTTTCTAGACCATTGTCCCCTGCCCCTTTACCATCTGTCACTTTCGCAAATGGCTCCACATCCTCTGTTCTTGGCTTTGGCACTATTCCCCTTACCCCATCTTTATCTGTCTTTTGTCTTACATTTGCCTAACGTATCCTTTAATTTAATTTTATTAGCCAACTTACTCACAACCTTAATTGTGTTGTCTTGTTTTCCTGGTTATTGCTTGTTTCAAGATCATGTGACGAAGAAGATTATTGGTAGAGAGTATGAGTCAAGGGGCCTTCATTTCTTTGATCACCATGTACCGAAGGGTGTGGCATGCTCAGCCATTTCATCTCCATTTGAAGTCCATTGTCGTTTAGGTCATCCATCTTTGTTCGTGTTGAAGAAGCTTTATCCAGCATTTCGGTCTTTGTCCTCCTTGCATTGTGATTTGTGTCAATTTGCTAAATTGCATCGTCTTAGTTTGAGTCCTCGAGTCAATAAACGAGTGAGTTCTCCATTCGAGTGAGTTCATTTCGATATTTGGGGACTTTGTCAAGTTGTGTCTCAAACAGGTTTTCGTTATTTTGTTACTTTTGTTGACGATCATTCTCGTCTGACTTGGTTATATTTAATAAAAAGTCGTTCTGAGTTACTATCTCATTTTTATGCTGTTCAAGCTGAATTAAAAATTAGTTTAATGTCTCTATTAAAACGTTACGCACAGATAATGTTGATGAATATTTTTCTCATGTGCTTGGTTCTTACTTGTGTGAACATGGCATCATTCATTAATCTTCTTGTGCTGACACTCCATCCCAAAATGGAGTTGCTGAACAGAAATAGGCACTTACTTGAAACTACACACACTTTATCGTTTCAAATGCATGTTCCAAAACCGTTTTAGGCTGATGTTGTTTCCACTACTTGTTTTCTAATCAATAGAATGACTTCCTCTATTCTTAATGGTGAGATTCCTTATCGTGTTATTTTCCCTACCAACTCTTTTTTCCCTATTGCTCCAAAGATATTTGGTTGCGTTTGTTTCGCTCCGAATGTTCGACCTTATCATACAAAGTTAGTTTCAAAATCTTTGAAATGCATCTTCTTGGGTTATTCACGTGTTCAAAAAAGGGTATCGTTGTTATTGTCCTACCCTTAACAGGTATCTTGTCTCTCCTGTTGTTACATTTTTTGAGAATATACCCTTTACTTCATCACCATCGAGTCTGTGTCAAGGGAGGATGACGATCTCTTTATATATGAGATTACCTCTTCCACATCGTCATCTCCTCCTTCATTTGCACCTCCTACCCACCCATTGACTTCTTGAGTCTACTCCAGACGAGCTCCACAACATCTTTAGGCTCATGTCCTCCACCAATGGCTTCTTCATCATGCGATCCAGGATCGAGTGATGATCTTCACACTGCTCTTCGCAAAGGTAAACGCAAATGTACTGACCCTCTTTCTTCATTTGTTTCAAATCATCGGTTGTCTTCTCCCACATATGCTTTTATTACGTCTCTTGATTCCACATCTATTCCTAACATTGTTCATGAAGTTTTATCTCATCTTGGTTGGCATAGTGCAATGATTGAGCCGATGACTGCTTTAGATGATAATGGTACTTGGAATTTAGTATCTCGTCCTGCAGGCAAGAAAGTCATTAGATGTAAATGAGTGTTTGCTATCAAGGTTAATCCTGATGGAATAGTGGCTCGGCTGAAAGCTCGTTTTGTTGCCAAAGATTACGTCCAAACCTATGGAATTGATTATTTGGATACATTTTCTACAGTTGCCAAATTAATTTTCATCCGACTTTTCCTTTCGATGACTGCTACCCATAACTGGCCTTTGCATCAGCTTGACATCAAAAATGTTTTTTTGCATGGTGACCTTCAAGAGGAAGTTTATATGGAGCAACCACTTGGGTTTGTTGCTTAGGGGAAGAGTGATAAAGTATGTCATCTTCGAAAATCTTTGTATGGTTTGAAACAGAGTCCACGTGTGTGGTTTGGTAAGTTTTGTCAAGTTCTTGTACGCTTTGGTATGAAGAAAAATACATCTGATCATTCTATTTTCTATCAATGATCTGATAGTGGTATTGTTTTCCTAGTTGTGTATTTTGATGATATTGTTATTACTTGAAATGATGCATTGAGTATATTGTCTCTCAAAACTTTCCTTCAGGGTCAATTTCATACGAAAGCTTTTGGGACAATTGAAATATTTTTTGGGTTTTGAAGTGATGAGAAGCAAGAAAGGTATTTATTTGTCTCAACGAAAATATGTACTTGATTAGTTGTCTAAGACATGAAAACTAGGAGCCAAACTGAGCAGTACTCCGATGATACCAAATCAGCAACTTGCTAAATAAGGAAAATTGTTTAAAGATCCTGAGAGATATAGAAGATTAGTTGGGAAGTTGAACTATTTAATAGTGACACTGCTGATTCTATAGGTGTTGTAAGTCACTATGTCTTCTCCTACGGTGGATCATCGAGTTGCAGTAGAACAAATTCTATGTTATCTGAAAGCTGCTCCTGGACGTGGGATCTTATATAAAGATTATGGACATATGAGAATTGAATGTTTTTCTGTTGCTGATTGAGCTGGATCTTGAGAGGAAAGGAATCGACTTCTGGATATTGTATCTTTGTAGAAGGCAACTTGGTATCGTGGAAGAGTAAGAAACAGAATGTTGTTTTTCGTTCACATGTTGAGTTAGAATATAGGGCTATGGCACAATCTGTGAGTGAAATAGTGAGGATACAACAATTATTATCTCAGATAGGCTTCAATGTTTCCGTGCTAGATAAATTATGGTGTGATAATCAATCTACACTCCACATTGCATTTAACCTAGAGTTTCATGAACGGACTAAAGATATGGATTGTCACTTTATTCGTGAGAAAATAAAAGAAGGGTTGGTGTCCACAAGATATGTAAAGACTGGAGAACAATTAGCAGACATTCTTACCAAAGTTGTAAATGGAGCAAGAATGAGCTATCTGTGCAACAAGCTGGACATGATTGACATATTTGTTCCAGCTTGAGGGGGAGTGTTATAATATATATTTATATTATACATGCCCTTAATCGTAATTGTACATACCGTCTAGGGTTCCTATATTCTCTATATTCATGTATCTGTACTTTGAATCAAGATGAATAGAATAATACTTTTCTCCCAAATTAATTGAGTACACCATCCACTTGGAGTCAAACTCTTGAAAACATGCCCATAGTCCTCTGAGACTTAGACCAACCTACCCAGACGTGAGCCGAATCATTTCATAATCATTTTTCCTTTTCTTTGGAAGAAACCCTTCCTTGGGAAGGTGCAACAACTCCACTTCACTATCTTCAACCCTTAGGAAGAGAAAGAGATGAAAATTTTCTTCTTATAAGTCATATCTTCCAATAGCCTTCTAAAAAAAATAAGTCATATCATCGAAAACTATTTCCCTCTAACCAAATATGTAATAAGAAATTCTAATGCAGCAACTTTTGGCTTTCATCTTCAAAATGGAGAAGAAATTCTGAATAATTGGACTATAGCCTAAGAGTAGTTGTCAAGATAGGTGAGAAGCATGGCAAGGCAAGGAGGAAAAATAACTGAAAAGGCTAATCGGATGAAGGTGGGAAGGAAGAGTAGGGGAGAGGACAGCATTCTTACCTTTCAACTGAAGACCAAAGGGGTACAAAAATGGCACTTTTAATATAACTTCTCTTAATATAAGAAGTTTCTCATTAATCTTAAAAAACAAAGCAAAAAAGAAAAAAAAAAAAAACATAAACAAAACAAATATAAATTTTGTGAAATAAATCTGAACAAATTAAAACCTTTCCAGTTGACTTGAATCAGGAAAGAGAATTTTTACAACAACAATTGACATTGAAAATTCGAATCACTAACCTATTGAAAATTTGAATTTCTAACCTTCTGATAGAGGATACAATGTTAACCAAGTCATGCTCGGGTTAACAGAAGATAAATAATTATAGAAGAAGAATAGATTCAGAGGGGAACAAAGGACCAAGCAAAGATACGACAAATATTATCTACGATCTGGCATCACAACTACAAGTATGCAGCAATTACTTTCAACCCCAATTTTCAAAAACATGGCCTAAGCCACAGGATCTTGAGATTATCCTACAGACCATAAACCAAATACAAGAACGCCTAAAGCCTAAAGCACACTTTCTGGAAACGTGAGGCGCCTAAGAACACTTTCCAGAAACAAAAGGACGCCTCACTTCAAGAAGTGAGGTATCCTCAATAGACATGGAGGAACATCCTTCTCTGCACCTTAAATCTTTCTTTTTTTCTTTATCTTTCATAAATAAAGAAAATAATACTTTTTTAAAAAAGGTTTATTTCTCTCTCTTTTTTTTTTTTTTTTTTCAAAGAAAACAACTATTTATTAATATTGAAAAATAAAGAGGCAAAAGCTCTAAGTACAAGAGAATTATACAAAGAGGTTTATTTCTCTCCTTTTTTTTATAAAAAAAAAAAAAAAAAAAAAAAACTTAATTTTCCCATTGTGCAGCTCACATAAAGATCCAATCTTTTAACTCCTCATTCTCAAGCTTTGGAAACTATTGTTTTTAGTGTGCCTTGTGCTTTTAAAATTCATTGTAATATTTATAATATATAGCCATGATATTGTAAACCTGAATTGGAAGGTCAATTTACGAGGTTCACTTAACCATCAAATCTTTAAATACTCAAAAATGTATAATAAATAACGCGAATGAAAATCAGAAGAATATGCACCTTAACTCACCATTAAACATTAATTCAGTAACAAGAAGCTCGTCTCCTGTGTCAATCAAGCAGGCTGCACGCCCCTTCAATTGAACAACACCATCTGCATCAATGTGACCAAGCTTTTTCAAGACCCGAGAACGGTTCTTCAGTTCATCACGAAATTTTTGAAGCTGCACGTTAAAAATTTAAAAAAAGAAAAATCAATACATAAAAAAAGTATTGTTCAAAACCAAGTCTATAAATTTGATGAGCATGGCCAATCCTTTCATGTGTGCTTCTGACTTCTTCACATAAAACTTTTGCACTTTGATCGTACAAAATTATGCGATGGTAAAACTTGTTCCTTTTTTTCTTTTTGTGTGTGTGTGAATGAAGTTACAGAGAACAATTTTTTCCCGAAACGAAGCAAAGAAGGGCTGAATCTAACAAAGAAAACATTTAAAAGATAGATCTTAAACAAAATCTATGTGACTCAAAGAAAGCATAAAGCTAAACCCTAGTTGGGAGGCATCTAAGTAGCTGGTTAAAACTCGTGTCAAACAAACAATTACAAGTATTTCCAATATACTTAGGAAAGAAGACAAGAGATTCTTCAGTCATGGAATGTTAAACAAACATCAGCCATACCTGGGAATCACGCATTTTGGTCTTGAGTATTTGAATTTCATGATTAACCTCTGCTTTCCTCTGAAAACATTTCATCTGGTCCACTTCACGAGACTGTGGTAGTTAATTGGGCAATGAGTGAAACACTTAAAAGAAAATTTTATGCCAGTAATCAATGATAAAAGAAAAGTTAAGATCATTTTATATACCTTATGCAGAGAATGGGCGTATAATTTCCGTTCAAGTTCCTCGATCTGCTTCACCAACTCAACAATTTCTGGATCTTCTATACTCATGTCCTAAAAATGAGCCAAAAGAATATTTTAAAATAGAAAATTAGTCAAAGAATATTGAATACATGTTTATGTAAACATAAAGGACCACATCTATAATGAAAATGAAAAGAGGACTACAAATTCTAATAACATGCACGTTATGCAACAAAAACTCAATTACTTATTTTTTTAAAAACTAAAGTTCATTTATTTTGTAATTCCTTTGGATTGGGGCATCTTTACCCTCTTTTGTAATTTCATAGATCAATGAAATCATTTCTTATATATATACATTAAAAGTTAAAAAGTTAAAAAAATAATAATAATAAAAGAGGAATTATTGTAAATAACAAAACTGTTCACAATATTTACAAAATATAGCAAAATTTCAGACTCTATCAATGATAAACACTTGTATACACTTCTAGAAGTCTATCAAGTATGATAAAAGTCTATCAGTGTCTATCATTAATAGAATCTAAAATTTTTCTATATTTTGTAAATATTTTGGTTCATTTTGCTATATTTGAAAATGTTCCTAAAAAAAGAATAAAAAAAAAGTATGCTTATCAACAACTATATGGCACTGGTAGTTCCTTCTACATTTGGTTCGAAGATGGTAGGTTCTTCCTAGAAGACGTGGATTACAAAAAGACCTTGCCATTAGTCAAGTCCCACTTAGACTGGTTTGTGGATCGAATTTTGGAACTTCTACAAGAGCAGATCAATTCTTTCTTCACTCGAAGAGCCAACGATGACGCTGGAGTTGTTAAGATATCCAAATTTTTAGATTTTACAGGATAGGGGATGAGATGTATTGTTTGGCAAGAAATTGGTGGTCGTTTTTTCATACATGTACCAATGGACAGAAGCTACAGGGGTGGCTATCAAAAGTTGGTATGCTAAAAAACTCTCTCCAGGACAATGGTTGATGAAGCTTTGATGTTAAAGAGGGTTGAGATGACTGATTTGCCAACACTGCCTCCAAAAGCTGATCAGGATGAGAAAGCAACTCAACAGGCCTCTGTTTTAGTTCCAGCAAAACAGAACACATCTCAAATTGAGAAATTCCCCTCCTTTTGGGTTCATCAGAACAAAGAGGTGTTTAGGGAAAACTTAAACAGCCTGTGGGTCATTATTTAACTGTTTGTGTTAAATGAAGGGAGAATATTGCAAAAACTTTGGAGGATGATTTTCGTTATATTCAAACGAAAATAATCAACCCATTGTCCACAGATAAAGCTCTTATCAGATCATTCCTACGCAACATTAAAGAGTTGGCAGAGAACCAGGTAAGTGGCAGAGGTTTGGGTCATTTCATCTTCTGCTTGAAAAGTGGAATAACTTCAAGCAGTAGACAGGAAGTAGTAAAAGGCTATGTAGGTTGGATCTCTATAAAAAATTTACCTTTAGATTACTGGAGCATCAGTATTTTTAAGGCTATTGGAGCATATTTTGGAGGCCTCGAAATCATCTCTTTAGACACTTTGAATATGATTAATTGCTCGGAAGCGAAAATCAGGGTTAGTCAAAATCTCTGTGGGTTTTTGCCAGCAACGGTTGAATTAAAAGATGAAATCGTGATAATATATTTCTCAATTTCGAGGACATTGAGCTTCTGGAAGATCCTAAGGCTGTTGAAGAAGCATTGTTTCTTAAAAATTTCTCTAACTCGATTGACTTAGCAAGTCATGGGATCGTAATGATAACAAGTTAACAATGCTTCTCTCTGTTCAAAAAGGTCTGCAATTTTCTCTCCCTTTATGGTTGTTACTTCCAATAAGAACTTTTTGTAATCCTTTGGAAGATTTGTTTCATTATACTGAACAAAACTCTCGTTCATCATAAAAAACATACACAATTTTTACTGTAATAGCTAATATAATAAGTCTTAATTAGATATGATTTCCATGAAAGATATGCCATACAACTATTCAAATATGTGTAAGCATCTACCTAATTTTTACCTTGACTGGATTCAATTTTGGAAAACCTTGTGGAAAACGAGTTCCCAGTTCTTCCAATGCAAGCAATATGCTTTCCCTTGCTTCCACAGGCCTGAGATCAGAAGGAATAGATATTCTGAGTTTGCTCAAGGCTGAAATAAGAGGCAGCTGAACTGGGACCTGAAAAGGTTACAAAAACGATGACATCTCACATTACCCCATCACACGTAAATTATACAATCAGAAAAAGGATTTAGAAAATTAAAATCAAGATATAAGAATCCCAATGTAAACATAAAAAACTAACCACGTGCATTTCACCCTTTTCTCCAGGACGGGGTGGACAAGGTTTTGGTCGTGAACTATTCTCACTTAGACAAGGAGAGCATTGGAGTAAGGTATCCACTATATAAGCACCACCACGTGAAGGTAAGATGCCTAACCCAGCTGAGGGCTTTTTAACAACATTGACTACAACTCCCCAACCCCAATCTGTTCCACCTTCTCTTACCTTAACCTACAATACAGAATAATCAATCTAAGTATGAAATAGGTTTCAAAAGACTACGTAATATCAAAAGGTTTTGTTGTACATAATTGATCCCTATTAGATGTAAACAAAAAGAGTTGTTAATTTTCACTAACAATCAAATACATACACTAAAAATGTAATAAAATAGTTGTGTGTGTGTGAGAGAGACATATTTTTTTCCTAAAAAAAATTGGGTGCATCCCTAGACCTGGAGCCATTAATGGTTTTTCATAGTACGCTCGCTCGAAAATTCAAAGGCGCGATGTCGAGGCAGTGTTAGTGACCGCAGGCCTTAGCCAATACGAACACCCCAAGAAGCTATAATTCATACTTCAAAATCAAGTTTAGAACACAAAATATCTTTCCAATCATTTGCTTCATCTTTACCGATTTGGATTGTCATGGCTGCCATCAGGTTCAGGCTGTTATAATATATTTATATATATATAGGCCCTTATTTGTAATTTCACATACTATCTAGGGTTTCTACATTCTCTATA
>JBBPDJ010000019.1:10298311-10310740 GCA_037974625.1 Cucumis cinereus
TTCTCTATAAATATGTATTTGTACCATAACTCTATTAAGATAGTAAAATACTTTTCTCTTGAATTATTGATCTACACAGGCAATATAAATTATCAACATTTCTAATAATGGATCTTCCTACTCTTCTAGTACATACCAATCGACCAGGAAGAAGAAAATAGAGAACTCTTTCCGGCCTTGTTATTTCAGACATCATCTTCTTCTCAAGTTGTGCTATATCAAGTTTTAAATTATGGTATTCAGCAACTTCGGCCTAAATAAAGACAGTATAATAGTTATTTTTTGGTAGATGATCAAATATTAATAACTACATCAAAATAAATAGGACAAAAACTTGCCTCCCCTGAAGCATCAAGTGTGGCGGCTTCCTCCTCTAATTTTGACACTCTTTTCCCAATATCAGGCAATGCCTAAAGATGAGAGTATTAGGAAGTACTCTTTCAATATCACATTATGCTAATTCAAATATGAAGGATTCAGCCACAACCTTTTCATGCTGAAATTGATGAAATGAGTGTCTAATAACATGCTCAGCTGTAAACTGCCCTTCGGCCCGGCTCATTAAATTTAAAATTGAGTAGTAGCTCAGTCTGAAAGTACTAACAAGAGGCGCTGGTTTGCCCAAAATCATATCTTTAATTGTTCCCATCTCCATCTGGAAAGAGGTAATGCAGTCAACACTTAATGTTCTATTAAGAAAGAATCTTTCATTAAGAACCTATGAACTAATGACAAGACAGTACTAAGAACAGCACTCGGCCCAACACAAAGGGCCATTGGCACTAATTAACAAAGAAAATTAATTACATAAGCTCCAGGCTTTCTATCATCACACATTCATGCGTTGTTGCATCCTTCCTTATTCTTCCTCTATCATTCTCTTTAAGATGGAATATTGTTTTACATTTCTAAGTGCCAGACTAAGAGTGAACATAAATTTCCAACATTTATTTTGTAATAGGTGCTGTCTCTGTAAGAAGGATGCGAATTATGTATCAGTAGTTTATTTCTTTTTCATAGGAGACAAATATTAATTGGTCAATCAGTGATACAACAAAGCGATCTTATACTGGATCACTAATTCTTGGATTACACTTTTGCTCATATGGTCAAATCATTCTCTTAAAAGGAAAGTTTCTTTAGATTAATGCATCTAGTACATTGTGTGGAAAGTGTGATTTAAGAAGAATAATAGAATTTAAAAGGAAAAAAGAATGTACAGTTTTATTCTTTGGAACCTCCACTGAGAGTAGTCTAAGTATGTTTCTTGGAACTGCATTTTGTATTTGAATTGAGCCAATTAAAGAACTTTCTTTTATCATGTTGGTATTGGTTTTTTTTTCCCTTCTTACAATAAAACTGAACATTCAATGAGGGAAAAAAATGAAAGAATACAAGGAGCATATAAAAAACAACACCCATAGGCCATTAGGAACCAGCTTAAAGTAAAGGGCTTCAAACAAGCAAGATGAGACCTAATCGATAATTACAAAAGTCCCTCCTTACAAACCAAAGCCCAAAGGGAGATATGGAACCTAAGGGCCCAAACTTCCTCCCTAGATTGCCCCACGCCTCTAAACACTCTTGTGTTCTTCTCTCTTGAAACCCAAAGCAAAGCACAAATGTTAACTACCCACACAAAACAACCTATTTTACATAGGGTTGATTGACACAATGACTCCTTGCACATAGAACTAAAACATTCTTGGTCGAGACAAGCTAATCTTGAAGGTCCAAAATGAATGGTACCAAGCAGTCGAACTATAATTGCAAGACGACAAAAGATTATCAAGGTTCTCTGCTACTCCTTTATAGAGGATACAACACTGCAGAGGCAACCAATCAAATGAGGCCCCTCCAATGAAGAACCTATCAAATAAAAAACTTATCTTTTTCAAAAAATTTAACCTTCTATAGCAGGAAAAAACAAAAATGTTGGACAAGAAACGGCTAACCAAACAATAAAACAAAGAATATGCAAGTGTACTCCTAAGAAGGATTAGAAATCCAACAACGAAAGTCCCTCCTCTTTGGACAAATAGAAAGATCCCACAACCCTCACCGTCTAAGCTCTAAGGAGAGAACAACCGCTTGTAACATCTCATAGTCACTGAGTTGACTTATCATAAACTATCATTCAATCTTGAGTAGCCATCCATCTGGAATATTCTCATCATAAACCGGCACCTCTAGTTTAGGTAATGCAAATCAAAGATGGCTGTGAGGGGTCCCAAAATATTTTATCCTACCATTGATTTGTTGCTTTCAACATTACCTAATGTTGCTACCAAAATTTACCCATCAGTTTCTTCCCCTTTGAGGCATCTACTCTTAGTTTCTTTCCTCTTCAATTTCTTTTTGGTTTTCCTTGAATCTAATCTTTGCATTATCACATCAACCCCTTCTGTACTTTTTCCCTTTTTGCTGTGAATTTTTCTTCCATTCTTAGTTGTGCTTCAGCGAATGAATCTTTGATCTCTTGTAGTTGTTCCACTTCCTCAATTCTGCTTCTCATTCTTTTTTTGAATAGAAACAGAGAGATATATGTATTACTATAGTGAAAAAGGAGAAACATCTTAAAGGCAAGGGCCAAGGAAGCCCTTCCTAACAAACATCTAAACCAAGAGCGCTTTCCAGTTGTTAAAAATCATGGAAAACGTGTAATTACAAAAAAGTTTTGTGTTGTTTGAGCACCACCAGGACGCTGTGTTTTGGACCACAGACCAAAAAGAATCAAAAGAATTGGTAACATCTCTAAAAATTCTACTATTCCTCTCCAGCCAAAGACCCCAAAGGAGAGCACCAACACAGCTATTCCACAGGAACCTTCCTTTCCGGCCAAACATCTTCATCACAGTAGCCTCCCTAAACCAATTCTCCACTTTCTGGGGCAAACACAAATGCACATTAAAAACCTCTAGCAACCTCACCCATCCCTTAGAAGCAAACTCACAGTGGATGAATAAATGGTCCAATGACTCCTCTTCCTTGTGGCAGAGGCAGCAAATTGAGGGACTAAGCATTGAATCTGGAAGTTTTCTTTGCATTTTATCATTTGTGTTCAGACTTCTATAAACTAGCGACCAAAGAAAGCATTTAACCTTTTTTGGGCACTTAAACTTCCAAACTGCACGGATGGTTGGGGAAGAAATGTATCTAGTGTTTGGAGAGGTGTCCTTGACTAGTTTATGAAAAGTCGAGTTTGTCGAAAATTTTCCAGATTTCTCAATACCCCATGAAACCCCATCATCCTGCTGCAAAGGATTCCAGTTACTTAATGCTTCAAAATGGCAGCGGCATTAACGACTTCATCATCCAGAAGGTTTCTCCTCAAACCAAGGTTCCAAGCTTTATTTACCAAGTCCCAACAATCAGCCACCCAAGCATCCTTTTTCAATGAGAGGTTAAAAATATCTGGGTATCGAGTGGATAAAGGGCAAACGTCACACCAAGTATCAGTCCAGAAATGGATTTTCTGGCCGTCTCCCAAAATGAATTTCGTAAAACTGAAGAAGTTTACCTTTTGTTTGTAGATACCAGCCCAAAGAGTTCTCTTATAGCCCCTGTTTGGTTTTTTTTAGCACCAACCGTTGCCTTCCTCTCCATAAATGGAAGTAATGACCATTCTCCACAAAGCCTGTTTTTCCATGATGAATCTCCACAGCCACTTGCTCAAGAGAGCATTATTTTTCTGCTGAAGACACCCCACACCAAGGCCACCTAAACCAATGGGTTTACAAGTAATCTCCCATTTGACCAGGTTTGCAAGAGGGTTGCAATGCCCGCCATTCCATTCCACAAGAAATCTCTTATCAACTTTTCTAGCTTTTTGATAGAAGAGATAGGAGCTTTAAGTAAAGAGAAGAGATAGCAAGGAAGGCTGTTCAGCACAGCTTGCGAAAGGGTTAACCTACCTCCTTTAGACAGCTCTAACTTCCTCCATTTGTCAATTTTCAAAGTCATTCGATCAAGCAAATCACTCCAGCTATTCTTTGCAGCGGCAGAACTCCCAATATAGAACCCGAGATAAGGAAAGGGAAGGTATTCAGTTCTGCATCCGAGAGAAATAGCCAAAGGTTCTAACACCGAAGCATCTACGTTCAGCCCAATCAAAGAGGATTTTGTAGCATTCAAAGACATACCTACACCTTTGAGAAAAATATTGATAATTTGCCACCAGTTTTGTACATTAACAGATTCCCAATCCATAAACAGTAGCGTGTCATCAGCATATTACAAATGAGAGACTGTGACTCTTTGAGAACCAACCCGTATTCCTTTTAAGACTCTTCTTTCTAAACAGAAATGAATTAGATTGCTGAGAGCATCCCCAACGATGGTAAAAAGAAAAGGAGCTAAGGGGTCCCCCTGTCTTAGGCCGCGTTTAGCATAGATCTTTCCCCTCGGCCTGCCATTAATTATTATAGAAAAATTGGTGGAAGAAAGACATCCCCAAATCCACATCCTCCATATCTTTCCAAAACCTTTGAGCTTTAGAGCCGCATCTAAGAACCACCAATCAACCTTATCATAGGCCTTCTCGAGGTCCATCTTCAATAGAACTCCCTTCTTTCCACACTGCAAACAATTATCAACCGTTTCAGAAGCAACTAAGATAGCATCTAGGATTTGTCTCCCTTCCACAAAAGCCATTTGAGAGTCACAAATGATCTTAGGAAGAACCCCTTTTAATCTTGTGGCAAGCACTTTAGCAATAATTTTATAAAGCGAGGTGGTGAGGCTGATGGGTCTGAAATCACTAACCATGTTAACCACTTTCTTCTTCGGAATGAGACACACATAAGTTTCATTGCATCTTTTGTTAATGATACCATTTTCGAAAAAATCTTGGAACACTCTTACTATGTCTTGCTTCAGGATGTTCCAAGATTTTTTAAAAAATTCACCTGTCATACCATCCGGACCCGGGGCCTTTCTGTTTCCCATATCAAAGACTGCCTCCCTGATCTCCTTTTCAGTAAAGGGAAGTTCCAGCAAGTTGGCTGCCATATCATCTAACGTTCTGCCACCATCATTGGTGCAAATAAACGGCTGATCAATTTTAGAACCATACAGCTTCGAGAAGAATGCTATGACCTCATCTACGATATCCTTCTCATCAACTAAGTCTTTCCCAACACTGTTTTGAAGACGGTAAATGGAGTTCTTGCTCTTTCTCGCAGACGCCCATCTATGAAAAAAACTTGAGTTTTCATCCCCTTCATTTAACCACTGCAGCTTGCATTTTTGAGCAATTAATCTTTGTTCCACTATAACAATATCAAAAAGATCCCTTCTCGCATTTTCCCTCTCTCTAATACAATCATTGTCCAGCAGATTCGACTCCTCCAACTCATCGATCCATTTGATCTTGCTTAACAAAGACTGCTTTCTAGCACAGTAGTTTCCCACATTTTCTTTACTCCAGTTTTTCAGCAAAGGTTTCAGCCCTTTTAATTTCATCATGAAGGAGTAAATCGGCCAGCCCTCCACTTTCAGGTTGCTCCACCACATCTCTAAGTTCTTTATAAATAAATGATGCTCCAGCCATAAGTTTTCAAACCTAAAAGGAGAAGGGCCCCAAGGTTTAGGACCTAACCTTAACAGAATGGGGAAATGGTCGGAAGTAGTTCTAGTTAACCTTTCAAGCTTCACTTCTTTGAAGAACTCGGACCAGTTTGGAGAAATGAAGAATCTATCTAATTTTGACGCTGCTGGTCTGATGCCCGATCTAGCCCACGTAAAACGAGCGTTAGCCAAGGGGACATCCACTAAATTCGTTCCTTCTAGGAGAGAATTAAAACTCTTCATACTTCTAGTTGCATTGCCCCCGGAGCTTTTCTCTCGCATCCATCTAACCGTGTTGAAATCACCCCCTATACACCACGAGCTACCACAGATGCCAAACAAACCACCGAGCTCCCACCAAAATTCATCTCTTCTTCTGTAGGAAACCGGCCCATAGATGGCAGAGATCCATCCTTCAAAACCCGAGGCAAACCTACAGAAGACGGAAACAGAAAACTGACCTGTCAAGGAATCCTCAATGGTAACAGCGTCTTCCCTCCACATGATAAGAATGCCTCCTGCTGTGCCAATAGCATTTAAAGCTGTCCAGCCAATATTTCGGCTACTCCAAAGGGACTTGATCAGATCCCTGTCAATAACATCTAATTTAGACTCTTGTAGAAGAACAACATCCGGGTTGATAGAAATCAAAAGCTCTTTGACTAAAGCTCTTTTTGGGCGAGCATTAAGGCCCCTCACGTTCCATGATAGAATTAACATGGGTAATATGAGACATCCCTAGGAAGCCCGTCGATTTTTTCTCTTGCTTCCTTTTCCCAAGTATTTATTAGCGCCTTAACTTCTCTAGGAACAGTTTTAGTACCTCCCCGTGCTCCTGATTTTCTCGGAGTTTTGGGCTTTTTCGTTATTGGACGGATACAAAGATTGTGCTCTAATAGAACAGCCACCAACTCTTTATTAAACACAGCCTGACTGACTGAACTCACTGGGGGGAGCATTTCTGTCTCACTGACTATCTCTTTTCCACTTCTACCTTCCATACTATTTAGAGGAATGGAGCTATCCACTAAAGGAATGGAGCTTTCCATTAAGGCTAGTTGGTTGTCTTCTTCCTCTCTACTCCTTTCCCCATCGCCACTGTCGAAAAAAGCCTCAAGGTCAGTCGGACTATTCATACTCTCTTTATTGTCTTCTTCTTCCAACGCAGAGTATCTGTTCTCCGTGAAAGAGCTAGCTGGGCTGGAGGCCTCTGTTTCTGAGGTAACTTCAATTCGCGAACGTCCATGTTTACCAGGTTCCCTCACAGACTCAATAGTTTTGTTACTCGTAGACCCTATCGTTGATTTTTTAAAAAATGAATGGACTTCATTAACCTCTGCAAATTTTATTTTTTTCACACCGTTGGCTCTATTTTTTAAGGTCAAGTCTAACCCCGCATCATTCTCATTCTGGTTCTCAGTACTGTCAGCATAAACCGGGTTTAAAACCCCTCTAGTCGGCCCAGTTTTTCTTTCGCAGTCGGCCCGTCCGTTTTGATCCCATCCTCTATCTTTTTGTTTTCCTTTCTCATTTTCACGGCCCAACTTAACACTGCCCAAATTTACACAGCCCTGCCCGGCATAAAAGGCGCCATCTCCCCGTTTGAAATTAACTTCTCTGACATCATTACCTGAGAGTTCTGCCTTTCCAAAGTTGCAGGCAGCCCTAAAGGCTCATCCTCCAACATCGTACTATGGTCAGAGTGACCAGTCACATCAATAGTCAACACCTCATCCGGGTTCTCCACTCTCCAGATGTCCGTCGGATTCGGGCCTCCACCTTCCGAACCACCAAAAAACCTGGCAGCTGCTTCCGACGAGAAAGTTCCATGAACTCCGGCGACCTTGTCAATCAACATTCTAGACTCTTGGTACGTAACAATCTGCACCATGAACCTTTCCTCGCCCATTCTCACCTCAATTTCAGCCGGGAGGAAGCCACAATAATTATGCTGTACTTTGATGGATATTTCCAAACATTCAATTAGGGTATAGTTGTCATCTGCCATTTCCATGAATCCTCCGAGCCTATTCCCGATCATATCAACAACTTCCTTCCTCCATAAGTGCAGGGGAAGATTTCGGATCTTAATCCAGCCACCGTAGGAAGGGATAAACCTCATTCTGCCATATTTATTCTGATCCCATTTCTCCATTTTCAGGGTGAATTTATCGTAAATTCAACAATCTTCAACATCGGTTGTTCTAGTATCAAATTAAAATGAAACTTATTGATAAAAGAATAGAAAAAAAATGTTAAAATAGATTTTAAGAGCTCCCGTCTCGCCCAATTCCTAGCTAATAAAACAAATCTACCATAAAGACCTATTAACACCTACTGACCATTATATACCTCATTCGAAGAGTGGACTCCTTCCCAACTAGGAATAGGCCCAGGACCAGAATGAATCCAATTACTACTAGGAACGGGCTCAGTTACAAAGTAAAATCATTTTTGGCATACAAAAACCAATGCCCACAAAAGGGAGCACTCTAAAGAAAGGAGCTTCAGTCAAGCAAAATAAGACGTAGCAAATAATTACCAAAGGAATTCATCATTGATGCCTAAAGAAAGACATTAAATCTCACAAGGGACCAAATACCCCACAACAACGTGCACACCCCAGCTTCCCATAAACTCTATTTAAGTCTATCCAAAGGCCAAAGACTCCGAAAAAGTAATTCCAAACCAAAAAAAAATATAATCATAAATCCAATGAACTTATCAAAAAATTAAATAACAAACTTCAACTTTAGAAAGAAATCAGCAGAAATTTACATGACATCAAGAATTATGACAAGCAAAGTAGTATTACCTGCTCATCAATCATTATAATACATATACCCCTCTCATCTTTTCCACGGCGTCCAGCCCTTCCACTCATCTGAATTGCAAAATTTGCATAGTCAAGCTTTCTCCTCGAGAAAGATAATAGTAAAAAATAGTTTGTACACAAACATTAATAAGGCCTTTACTCACCTGAATGTACTCACCAGATCCAATAAATCGGTGACTATCACCATCCCACTTTTTAAAGGCAGTGAAGACAACTGTTTTTGCTGGCATGTTCAAACCCATGGCAAACTGTCATAAAGAAAAGAAGAATCACCACTATTAATCAGCATTGAAGCTCAAAAAGCAAAATCTAAACAAGCAACAAAAAGAAATTTAAAACCGGCACAAATAATCAGGTGATTGGCAGGTTTCTTACAGTTTCTGTGGCAAAAAGAGCCTTAACAAGACCTTCCTGGAAAAGGAGCTCTACTAACTCCTTAATTACGGGAAGAAGCCCAGAATGATGAACGGCAATGCCTCTCTGGAGAAGAGGTAACATTAACTCAATTGCAGGCAGTTCTCTGTCTTCTTCATTCAAACAGAGAATTGCATTTCTGAAAATATGTTCCACCGTGTCCTTTTCTTCTTGGGTATTAAAGTCAAGTTTGGACATGGACATCGCATGTTGTTCACATTCTCTTCTACTGAAACTGAAAACAATGACCGGTTGGAAATTCCGTTCCATGATCATCTGATACAAGAAAGCACGCCATTTTAGGCACAAAACATTATCTAATACTTTTTTTTTCTCAATAATAAACAATAGAATTTTTTCTTTTTTTTTTCTTTTTTTTTTTTTTGAAACAGAGACGAGCCTCTTTATTAATAATAATAAGTGAGACTAAGATAGAGTTCATGTTCCAAAAAGAAAGTAAGAGATCATGAAAAGTTTTTCAAGGATGCTAAGATAGAGTTCAAAATTCATATTAGAATCATTGCAAGAAGAAACATTGATTGAGTGAGAGTTACAACAAACAGAGAACCCTAACTAGGGAAGTTAAAAGGATCTTCCAGCTAATTAAAAGGAAGAAATGGTTTAATTACTTGATGGGCTGTATCTCTTCCACCAATTGGCTGCAGCAAAATAAGCTTCCTACTAAAACAGTAAAAGAAAAATCTGTTTATTTCAAATCACGGCCAGTTTCTTTTGGAAGGACAACCAAAGGTTTGACATGGAAGAAAGTAGCAATATCTTGACTTCATTTCTTGATGGTACCATTACAAAATGAGAGTGTGTCATAGATGTTGTTTGGTAGAGTGGACCAACTGAAAGTTCCTTTGACAAGGTAGAGTGTATAGGAGCACAGAAGGTTGGCATAGATGATGGGTAAGCCATGGGAGAGGGGAAGGGTGGGCTCACGAAAGAAAAAATGGAGAGACATCATGGAGATTTTACCCCAGCTGTAGAGTATTTCTTTCAAAACATGATACTCAATTTTAAGATCAAAAGTTCAGTGACCATCCTTTTTCTTGTTTTACACCGGTATAAGCATGTCACTCCCTTTATCAATAATAGTTTAAACTCTCTTTTGTCCAACTAGAGAAACTTTTGTAACTTCATTTGGATAGGATTTCTCCCCTATGTAAATTGCATGTTATAAATGAAATTGTTTCTTATTGTTGGAAATTAGGGGCTAGTGGAGTGTTTATAGCCCAAGGGTATTTGTGTAATTTTTTTTTTTTTTGATATCCGTGAGTGTCCGGGCCAGCTTACGCGCACCTCGACTAATCTCACGGGACACCCGCCTGACCCTACAACATTTGGGTGTCAAGGAAACTCATAGGAAATTAATTCCTAGGTAGGTGGCCACCATGGATTGAACCCATGACCTCTTAGTTAATTATTGACCTTTTTACCACTAGGCCAACCCATGATGGTATTTGTGTAATTTATTGTACCATAGTTTTATTTCCCTTTTTGTTAGGGTGTATTATAGCCTATATATATTCTTTCGCAGGTCGCGCCAAGGAGAAGTATAATTCTTCTGTACTTAGAGCATCAGTCTCTTTTTTAATTCAATTAATAAAGAGGTTCGTATCCATTTAAAAAAAAAGCCTATATATATTCTTACCTCTTGTACTCTTTTGATCATCAGAAAATAATAAGAGCGGCTTCTATCGTGGTTTTTTCTCCCTGTACTAGAGTTTTCCACGATACCTTATCTTCTTCTTTTTAATGTGGTGTCAAAGCGTGATGTCGAAACCCTAGCTGCCATTGGCGAATGCAAGATAACCTTAGTTTTGCACCAGACCCGTCTCAGCCACAGTTGCCGCCACTAAAACAGTCGCTAGAGCTACCATTTTCTCCGCTACTGATACTTTCACTGTCGTCCAAGCTACCGTTGATCGTCATCTTCTGTCCTTGCATATCCATCTAACTCTAGTGCCACCACAACCCTTTGATGGAAACCATAGTCGGAACATACACCATGAAAATGAGATTAGTGAGTCGCCCGCCTACCACAAAGGTAAATTCCCTGCAACGGCAACAAGCTTCTCTCAGCAACCAGGTTTTCCTCATCATGCATCGCTTAGTTACGAACATCAAGGTTCGATTGGTTTATCTTCGGTAATGGTTCAACAATAGTTGGCTAATCTTAAGACAAGTTTACAGCAAAAAAATCGCTGCTTTTGGGGCAGCCTTAGGTGCTACCACAAACTCCACAAATTTTGTCACTCCTTCAGTCTTACCGATGTATTTAGAGAATCCGGTAACCTCTTTCCCTACCTTAACTGCTACAAATTATTTATCAGGCTCCATTGGAAATTCCATAGGAGTAATTGGAGGGGAGAAATCGAATGGCCAGAATTATTTCTCATGGTCTCAATCCATTAAGATGGTCTTCGAGGGGCGTAACAAATTTGGATAACTAACAGGAAAGGTGCCGAGACAGAGACCAGGAGACCCTCAAGAGCGAATCTGGAAATGAGAAGACTCTTTTCTTCGGTCCGCGTTGATTAACAATATGGAACCTCAAATTGGGAAACCTTTGCTGTATGTTGCTACTGCTCGGGACATATGGGATACAGTTTAAAAGTTATACTCAAAGAGACAGAATGCGTCTCACCTTCATACTCTACGCAAGCAGGTTCATGAGTGCAAGCAGGAGACAATGGATGTCATTTCATATCTTAACAAGTTGTCCCTGATTTGGCAAGAGATGGACTTGTGTCGAGAGATTGTCTGGAATTGTCTTTGTGGAGGTGTTCAGTATTCCAAAATTGAGGAAGTTGATTGTGTATATGATTTCTTTGCGGGCTTGAATTCCAAGTTTGACTTAGTTTGTGATCGTATATTGGGTCAGAGGCCTAACCTTCATTGATGGAGGTATGTTCTGAGGTTCGGTTAGAGGAAGATTGCACAAGTGCAATGAACATTGTGATAGTTTCTGGTACTGATTCTGTCTCCTTTAATGCGAAGTCCTTCGGTTCTAAAAGTGAAAAGAAAAATGGGAAGCTTGTCCTGATGTGTGAACATTGTAAGAAACCTTGCCATACGAAAGACAATTGTTGGAAGTTACATGGTCGACCACTAAATGGTAAGAAACATTTGCCAAATGACAAGCATAATTCTGGTAGGAATTTTATGAGTGAATCAGTCGGAACTTCACAACCCCCAACCCTGCAAGGAATCGAGGTGATCCCGGTACTCCTCTTAGAGCCATTGCACAATCAAGTACATCTCAATCCTTTAGTCTTATCAGCATCGATGGGAAGAAACCCTGGATACTAGATTCAAGTACTACAGATGGATCATCTGAACATTTTATATCATATCTCTCATGTGCTGACAATGAAAGAATAAGGATTGCAGATGGGTCCTTTGCTTCTATTGCTGGCAAGGGTTATATTTTCCCTTTTGATGGTCTACTTTTACAGAATGCGTTACATGTGCCTAAGATATCTTACAATTTACTATCTATTAGTAAAATTGTTACAACCCCAATTAATTAGGTAATAAATAATTAGTATATAAAAATGATTATAATAATATTTATTATTATTATTATTATAACATTTATTATA
>JBBPDJ010000019.1:10310840-10322560 GCA_037974625.1 Cucumis cinereus
ACTGAATGGAGATGTTTCTCGTCGTCTTTGGTTTCCAAACGTCTTCTTTCTTGTTTTTGATTTAGTAACAACCCATCCTAGTTTTCGGAAATTTGGGGTGTTACAAAAATAACCAGGGATCTACATTGTCAAGCTGTCTTCTCACCTGATACTGTTTCTTTTCAAGACCTGAACTCGGAGAAGATGATTGGCACTGCCCGACACAGTAGGGGACTCTATTTCCTTGACGATGACGATGCTTCCTCTAGGGATTGTTATAAGACTAGTCTATTGTCATTCTATTTTTCTACTTCTGAAAAAGATTGTATGTTGTAGCACTTTCGTCTTGGCCACACAAACTTTCAATTGATGAAATATCTATTCCTCATTTATTTTCTAAAGTGGATATCTCTTCTTTGTTTAGTGATGTGTGTATTCGTGCAAAACAGCAAAGAGTCTCGTTTTCGTCTTAACCCTACAAACCTACCCAGCCATTTACTCTCATTCATAGTGATGTTTGAGGGTCCTCACGGGTCACTACTGCTGCGGGAAAATGTTGGTTCGTAACCTTTATTGATGATCAACCCGTCTCACCTCTCATCAATATTTCAACAATTTTACACAACCATAGAGACACAGTTCAACGCAAAAATTGCTATTTTGAGTAGCGATAATGGTCATGAGTTCCTCAGTAATACTCTTCGAGACTTTCTGTCCTTTAAAAGGATTGTCCACCAAAGTTCTTGTGCTTATACCCCGCAACAGAACGGTGTGGCTAAACGAAAAAATTGTCACCTCCTCGAGGTTGCTCGCTCTCTCATATTAAATTTACTTATCAATAGAATGTCATCTCAAGTTCTCCACCTCCAAACACCTATTGAATGCTCAAGGAGTTCTACCCTACCTCACAACTTATTTATGATGCTCCTCTCCGTGTGTTCAGGTGCACTGCCTATGTTCACAGTCATGGGCCTAACCACACTAAGTTTGCTCCTCGTGCTCAATGATGTGTTTTCGTGGGCTATCCTTTGCACCAGCGAGGCTACAAGTGTTACCATTCTCCTTCTCGAAAGTATTTCGTGTCCATAGATGTCACCTTCCTTGAGAATAAACTCTTCTTTCCTGTTAGCCTTCTTCAGGGAGAGGGTGGTAGTGAAGAGGCTAACTGGCCCATTCCCTTCATTCCTTTAGCCTTTATTGAACCTCCTGAACCCATCCTCCATGACACCGTTCTACCCACCCAACCAAGTCCCCTAGATAACTTACTACAGGAAGAATCTTAAAAAGGAAATAGTGTCCCCTACTGCTCCGGTCCATGAATCTCAACCAACACAAGCTCTAGGTACTACTGAACTTAATAATAATAACTTGTGTGTTGAGGATGATATTGTTGATGTGGTTGAGGACAAGACTAATATGATTGTTCAAGAAGAGAACAGGACTGTCAGGAGTAATGAAACTTTCAGTAGACACACAGGTGCGCGAGACTAGCCCCAATGACTCAAACAAGTCAGAAAGCTATGATCCCTCTCTTGACATGCTCATTGCCTTGAGAAATGGTACAAGGTCTTGTACGAAGCACTCTTTGTGTAATTACATGTCTTACAGTAATCTATCGCCTAAGTTCAGGGCGTATACTACAATTCTCGACACTGCAACAATACCAAAGAACATACATGAAGCTATGGAAAGTCCTGAGTGAAAGATGGCTGTCATGGAAAAAATGGGAGCACTTGAGAAGAATAAGACATGGGATCTTTGCACTCTTCCTAAAGAGCACAAGATGGTGGGATGCAAACGGGTGTTCACTCTGAAGTACAAATCAGATAGGACCTTAGACAGGTACAAGGCTAGGCTTGTTGCAAAAGGGTTCACTCAGACTTATAGGGTTGATTATTCAGAGACTTTTTCTCCTATGGCAAAGTTAAACACGGTCAGGGTTCTTCTGTCTGTTACAGTCAATAAAGAGTGGCCTCTCTATCAACTTGATGTAAAAAATGCTTTCTATTTGGTGACTTGGAAGAAGAAGTGTACATGAGTCCTCCTCCAGGCTTTGAAGTTCAGTTTGACCACCAAGTTTGTAAGCTCTGAAAATCTCTTTATGGAATGAAACAATCTCCCAGGGTATGGTTTGACAGATTTACCACATTTGTTAAATCTCAAGGCTTCTCTCAAGAACATTCTGATCAAACACTGATTACAAAAACATCTGAATCTGGAAAAATTGTTGTGTTGATTGTGTATGTCGATGATATTGTCTTGTCATGAGATGATACTATTAAGATTACCAGGCTGAAAAAAAAAGATGAATGACGAGATTGAAATCAAAGACCTAGGGAATATGAAGTATTTCCTTGGGATGGAGGTGGCAGGATCGAGGGAAGGGATCTCTGTTTCACAAAGAAAGTATACTCTTGACTTGTTAAAGAAAACAGGTATGACTGAATGCAGACCTATCAATACTCCTGTGGAATTCAATGCAAAACTGGGAAATCCTGGTGACAAAGCTCTTGCTGACAAAAAGAAGTATCAACGTTTAGTGGGAAAGTTGATTTATCTATCTCTTATGCAGTTAGCACTATTACTCAATTTATGCCAGCACCCTATAAAGAACACATGGAAGCTGTGAATCGCATCCTGAGATACTTGAAAACTACTCCAGGTAAAGGTCTGATGTTCCGAAAAACTGACAGAACATGTATTGAGGTTTATACCGACTCTTATTAGGCAAGATCAGTACTGACAGAAAGTCACTTTGAGATACTGTACCTTTGTTTGGGGTAATTTTGTTACTTGGAGGAGTACGAAGCAAGATGTTGTTGCTAGGAGTAGTGCTAAAGTTGAATACAGAGCTATGAGTTAGGAAATCTATGAAGTGATCTGGCTTCAAAAAAAATTTGTCCAATCTTCACAAGGACTGTGAGTTACCTACGAAGCTCTTCTGTTATTATAAAGTTGCTATAAGCATAGCCAATAACTCAGTTCAACATGAAACATGTGGAGATAGACAAACATTTTATAAAAGAGAAACTTGACAATGGCAATATATGTATCCCATATATACCTTCTAGTCAACAAATTGTTGATATCACACCAAAGGGTTACTCAGGCAGAGCTTTGACTATTGTGTTAGCAAGTTAGGTCTAATTGACATCTACGCTCCACTTGAGGGAGAGTGTTGAAACTTAGGGGCTAGTGGAGTGTTTATAGCCCCAAGGGTATTTGTGTAATTATTTGTACCCTAGTTTTATTTCCTTTTTTGTTAGGGCTTATTATAGCCTCTATATATTTGTCCCTCTTGTACTCTTTTGATCATTAAAAAATAATAAGAGTGGCTTCTATCGTGGTTTTTTCTTCCTATACTAGAAGTTTTCCACGTGTACCTTGTCTTCTTCTTTTCAATACTTATCTAAATGAATAAAAAAATTTATATCTTAACTGTAGTTGTCAACTATTATGGGTTGGTCTAGTGGTAAATGAGGAAAAATTCTCTTACAAGGGCTAAGAGGTCATGGGTTCAATCTAATATCATATGAGTTCTTGACACTCAAATGTTGTAACGTCAGGTAAGTTGTCTCTTGAGATTAGTCGAGGTGAACGAACTAGTACAAACACTCATGAATATATATATTAAAAATTAAATAAATAAATAAACCATAGTTTCCATGGATTTGATGACTGAAATGAGTGAGCTGGTTAGAAAGATAAGTATCCTAATAAAAAGGTAGAAGTTTTTGTGTGGGAGATTTTGTTGGGAAATATCAATATATATGATAAGATCAAAACAACTTTTAAAAAATAATATATAAAAAAGGGAAAAGAACTTCACTTCAGAATGATATGTTTGCTTATCTAATATCTGCATCTCCACTTACGAGTTGTTCACTCTATTAGAAATAAAGCTAACACCCTTTAACATACCCTCGTTAAAAGCCATTAAACTTAAAGTTGGGATTGTAAAACTTAAATTGTAAAGTCGACCCTATATTTGATATATAAATAATGAATGTATTTGTACCAAATTGTAGGATTGCTAATCCCAAAGCTACAGAGATTCAAGCAAACTCAACCTTTTGGAACTCACTCAGGTTGGATACTATTTTTCATAAATTAAACATTGCCTACATGACCTCCATCTTTTGTAACTCATTGTTCTAAAAAAGCCAAAAAAAATTTACACAGACCCCAACTTCTCATTATCAAGTAAATCTTGTCTTTTTTTAATCAGCCTCTTAGTCTTATGACAACTTGAGGACCTACTTCTTATGCAATTATTTCATCATGGATACTTGTACCAGCTTTTTATAACTTTCTTTAGCTCAATTGAGGCTTCCCCTTCTCATTATTTAAACAAGAATTCTACTCGTTTCTAATCACAATAACATTGAAAAGAAAACGGAATAAAAGATATTAGAAATAACAGAACAAAACAAAAGATGATGGACAAACCTTAACAATTTTATAAATGTCCGAACCTCCAGAAGCACTGCCACCTTTAGCAATTCTCCCACTAGATTTCCCATTTGCAGTCCTGTGGCCAACAATCTGTTTTTGTTTAGCAAATGTATCCTGCAACTTCAGAAAATTATCCTCCCTAAACTGTTCGTTTTCATCAACCACAAGATACAACCCATTGCCACCCGCAGGAAAAACATAATGTTGCAAGGGAGTTGGTCGGAAATCAGTGTACACCACATGACAAGGCTGCTTGTGTATATTACATATCCACTCAGCAAACTCCGTGGCATTGGACATTGTTGCAGAAAGGAAGACCATTTTGATTGCCGGTGGTAAAAATATTATACTTTCTTCCCAAACAACACCTCTTTCCCTATCTCTCATATAATGAATTTCATCAAAAATTACCCATGCTACTTCCTTCAAAACTTCCGAACCCCTGTAAAGCATCCCCCTAAGTATCTCCGTCGTCATCACTAAACAACTAGCATTAGGCGAAAGAGTGACATCCCCAGTCATCAATCCCACGTCTTTAAACTCTTGACTCAATTCCCTATACTTTTGATTACTCAAAGCCTTAAGTGGGGAAGTATATATAACCCTCTGTTTGTCTCTAAAAGCCATTGCAATGGCATATTCAGCAACCGCAGTTTTTCCAGCTGAAGTATGAGCAGAAACCAAAATAGATTCGTTCCGTTCTAAGCAAGAAACCGATACCTGCTGAAATGGGTCGAGCGTAAACGGGTACGTTTTTGCCATTGTACCATTGTAAACTGGATTCGGTAGGGTTCCATGAACCGACTCATCTTTGGTAGAAGAGTACCCAACCGGAACCGCTACTTCATGAACACAACTCCGCGCCAAACTGCGTCGGTTGGAGACAGTTTCCTGACTTGGAGTTGCCTTCTCATCTTCTAGGTTTTTAGATTCTTTAGGCCGCTTATTGGAGCTCGTTTCTTGGTTGTTACCAGTTTCTACGACAGCTGATTCATCTTCAGGGTCTTTCCGCTTCCCAAGTGTAGGAGATTCTTCCATTTGAAAGCGATTAACAGCAACTCTAATACTTCAACTTACTTCAATCGGGAATGGAAATGGGGAAGAGGAGTGTTGTCAGCAGACCAATAAGAGGGAGAGAGGTGAAGAAGAATGAGAGTAGATTGCTTGGGAAAGGCGAGTATGGGCAGCAGGCGAGTGACACAACGACGGAGATGTAAAACGAAATGATTCTGAGCGGCGGCGGCGGCGGCGGCGGAAGAGAATTACCGGCGACGGTTGAAGTTTGGTGTAAACTGTAAACCGCAGGAAGTATTTGGGCATTTTCGAGACATTAGGCTAACATATTTAAAATAGGTTAAGGGTCGAAGAAAAATGGGGCATGCAGATCTACTCTAGTGAGTCCTAGGCTGAGATATAACTACATGCTCAACTCGAGCATGGTTCAAACTATATATGGTGCTCGTTTTTAAAATTAAAGTGTCAAATTTTTCGTACATTCTATATTGTTTTTAGCAAAGCAAGTTACATAATGAGAAAAAGAACCATCATTGTTTAAAAGGAATTTCACGTTGGTTTTTAAGTCAAAACATTGATATTTGATGTCTTCGAACATGAAGAAGCAAACTTGTGCACAACAAAATTATAATTTTGCTTAACATTAAGAAGTCTTTGATTGGGCCATAACATTGTAGATTACACAATGAATCCATAAAATATTGAATCTTGTTGTCGCCGATGGTTGCTTCTCAATCTCCACACTTAATTGTTGGTCATGGTCCCTAGTCACTGATACTAGTATCCAAAGTAATTACTAGTCACCAATTCCTTGTCGTTGGGCACTAATTTTGAGTATCTGATTACCTACCAAGAGCCTCTAATTATTGGTTGTCAACTGCCAAGAGTAGGAACTAGTGATTAACGAGCAAAACAAGGACGGATGACCAGAGATTCTCAATCAAGACAAACGACCATGTGACTACTAACCATTATTAAAGTGGTTGCATGTCACCGATAACTCTATAAAAGAGAGCTATGCACTCTCATTTTAGAATAAGCTAATTTGTACATTAGTTATTCAGACTCTCTCTATGAATGTTGTAATTTCGTGTATCATGCTTTTTGGTCCTCTTTGAGCATGCTATTATTGAAATTTAGGGTATCCAATGCAATTTTGGTGGAGTATTTAGTCCTCAAAGCTTTTGCCTACTAAGCAAATTCTGAGTATTTGAAATTAGAAAAGGGGAGAGAAATTAGGGAGAAAATCTCATTTGATAGTAGAAAAATTAACTCACTAAATGAGCTGATTTTTTTTGTCATAATTTTCTATCAAACTAACCAATAAGAATACTATAATAGGACTCACCCTGCCTATTGAACCTTAATTTTCATTTTAAATGCAGATGAGTTTAAATAACTCGCTTTATTGAATTCAAAATTTTATTCATTTTTTCTGATTGCATCCTGCCAATGTCATGGTCTCCATTATTTGAAGGCATCTTGATTGCCTAAGTTTTTTGTGATGTCGAACTCGAACTTACTAGAAAAGTAGGATGATTATTATTTGATTATCTTTTGATTGTCGTACGATTATCGTGATTATATATAATAATTGAGATGATCAACTGATATTGCTATTTGATGGTTTAGATTTGAGTAGTATGTGATCGTTGTTGTAGAAATAACTGAGATTATTATCTGATTACCACTTAATTGTTTATGAGATTGAATACATTGTGTTTCTTTTTAAATAAGTTTGTGATCTTGTGGTAGCCTTCTGATTTTTATATGATTGTTTGTTGATTATCTTGACATCTAATTGCTTGTTTTTATTTTATTATTTAAGAAAAAAAATAGGAAGACCAATGTAGAAGAGAAAGATTAAAAAAAAACGAGTGAGAAAGATTGAGATCGAGGAAGCATCTACTAAAAGACAAAAGAAAAAAAACAAAGAAAGCAATAACATGATTATTGATTAGTGTGGTTACACTCATTTATTACAAACTAATAAACTGTTAATATGCTTTAACGAGACACTTCACCTCATGGTTTTAAAGTTCACTGCTATTCAAAGATTGAAATCATAGAAATTTTACTAAAAACACTCACGATAGAACAACAGGACATGTTTTAGAAGTGAACCTTGTGGATATTTTTTAGATTTTGGGCTAAGTGTGTTTCAAGGACAACTACTTGTTCATCTAATAGGTAGGTTATCGGAAAAAAATAGCAATGATCAACAATTAATGTTCTATCTAGAAGAATACAAAATATTCTTTACTTTGAGAGATTTTTGTCTTATAATTGGGGTTCAATGTCACTCATTCACAAAATCTATAGAACCAACACTACTAGAAATATAGGTTTTCTTGACGTTTGGTTTTTTTTTTTTTCATTTTTGACGGTTTTTGACCAAAACGTCAAGAAAGTGGTGATTTTAAAGAAAATCCGTCAAAAATTATAATGAAAAGCGAAGGTGGGTGATTGTTCGAAAAAATTTCAAGCTTCCACATTTTTTGACGATTTTAAACCGTCAAGTGATATATAAAAATTCTTGATGGTTTAAAAACGTCAAGAATAGTAATGAAAATAAAAATTTTCCCCAAATCTGATTTTTAGAAATTATTTGACGGTTTTAAAACCATTAAAAAATTTTCCCCCTCTCACTTTAGTTTTCCCCCACATTTTTAATGAAAAAATAAAATATAAGAAGAAAAGAAAAAAACCCCAAAGGCCTCCCACGAAACCTTCTTCTCCTCCCATCTCACGACAACACTCTCCCTTTACTGCCCGACCCACGACGGAGTACAATGGACTATGCAACAACACTCTCTTGTTCGATGATGTTCCACGACCACCCACGATGGACTACACAACCAATGGTGAAGCTTCTTCGCTGCCCTACAATTTTTTTAGTTGAAGACCACATGACCACACGAGTACGACGTTCCAACCAAATCCTTCATTGTCGTCAAAGACCACGACGAACCATTGTGGGCCTTCTTCGTTGCTGTTAGCTTTTTGCGTCTCATATATTTGTGCTTCTTAATTGGTAAACATTTTTCGTGCTTTTTGTCTTTCTTTTTGTACTGAATAATTCCTTTTCGAACTAGTTTAAGGTCCTCTAGATTTGCACATTTAAGGATCCAAGTCCGGTTGGGTGTGTTGCAAATCTATTTAACCCATTTTGAATTAATTTTGGGTGTTGTAAGTTACTTTAAAAATCTCGGCGACTCTCTGTTTGAAATTCGAAAATGATTCTTAAGTGTTGTAAGTTAGTTTAACTCATTTTGATTTAACTTTGGGTGCTATGGGTTACAAAGGCAAGTATTAGAATTATTAAGAGTATTGGTGGCCTTTAAAGTTTAAAGTTTGTTTAAGGTAGTAAAGTCATGAATGTTCTTAAGTGTTAGTCGTCGTTGTGTTTGCATTTCCTTTGATTTTTTGTGGTTTAAGAATGACTTTAAAGTTTGTTTAGGGTAGTAAAGTCATGAATGTTTCTAAGTGTTAGTATTTTTTGTTTTTTCATTCCGTTTGATTTTTGGTGGTTTAAGAATGGTTTTAAAGTTTGTTTAGGGTAATAAAGTGTGAATGTAACTAAGTGTTAGTTGATGTTGTTTGTGTTGAGTTTGAAATCAAAAAGTACGTGTGTGGAGGTGGTAGGATTTTGCTGGAAGTTGTTTTTTCATTCCCTTTGGTTTTTGTGGTTTAAAAATGACTTTAAAGTTTGTTTAGGGTAGAAAAGTCATGAATATTCCTAAGTGTTAGTTTTTTTTTTTTTTTTTTTTTGCATTCCATTTGATTTTCTGTGGTTTAGGAATGACTTGAAAGTTTGTTTAGGATATTAAAGTCATGAATCTAAGTATTAGCTTATGTTGTTTGTGTTAAGTTTGAAATCAAAAAGTAGGTGTGTGTGTGGGGGGAGGGAGAGAAATATTAACGAAAGTCGTTGTTTCATTCCGTTTGGTTTTTCGTGGTTTAGAAATGTCTTTAAAATTTGTTTACAGTATTAAAGTCATGAATGTTCCTAGGTGTTAGTTTTTTTTTTTTTACATTCCTTTTGGTTTTTTCAGTTTAAGAATGACTTTAAAGTTTGTTTAAGGTCTAAAAGTCATGAATGTAACTAAGTGCTAGTTTATGTTGTTTGTGTTGAGTTTGAAATAAAAAAGTAGGTGTGTGTGTGGGGGGGGGGGGGTGATATTGACCGAAGTTGTTGTTTCATTCCCTTTTGCTTTTTTGTGGTTTAAGAACGGCTTTAAAGTTTGTTTAGGGTATTAAAGTCATGAATGTTCCTAGGTGTTAGTTCTTTTTTTTTTACATTCCCTTTGATTTTTTGTGGTTTAAGAATGCCTTTAAAGTTTGTTTAGGGTCTAAAAGTCATGAATGTATAAGTGCTAGTTTATATTGTTTGTGTTGAGTTTGAAATAAAAAAGTAGGTGTGTGTGTGTGTGGGGGGGGGGGGGTGATATTGACCGAAGTTGTTGTTCCATTCCCTTTTGCTTTTTTGTTGTTTAGGAACGGCTTTAAAGTTTGTTTAGGGTATTAAAGTCATGAACGGCTCGGACTCACATCGACAACGTCAGATCTACAATGGCTTGGACGGAGTGGCTCGGACTCACAGCGACGACGTCAGATCTGCAACGACTCGGACTCACGGACTGGCGCAAGGCTGCGTGCGACGACTCGAAGCTTCGTGCCGCAGGGATGGTGAGTGGCGACGAAGGTGGCTGGCTGGTGACGGCGGAAGAAAAGGTAGCTGCGGCGGTTCACTATGAAAGTGAGGGAGGGCGGTGGCGGCTAGGGTTGGGATGGGGAAGATGATGAAGAACCCTAATTCCATTAATTTAAAAGAAAAAGAAATAACAACAAAATTAATATTATATTATTATATCTTTTCCCTTTTTCTTCCAAAATTAAATCAAATATTCTCTCTCCAATTAACACTCTTTCTCTTTCCTCATTTAACACCCATTTTCCTATCTCTTCATTAAAACTCACCTTTTCTTTTTCTTCAACCACAAATAAACAAAACCACAACAATTAATAATTTTCACAATTAATCCAAATTTAAAAAAATAACCAACATAAACATCCCAAATTAAAATTAACCCACAAATAATAAGATAATTGATTAATAAAATTACAAATTACCTTAAAATTTGGGATGTTACAAGACTATCCAAAGATTATGAGTTGGCATGGAAAACTTCATCAAATTTAGATTTTCTAATACAAATAGCTCCTATATTCGTTGTCCTTGTTTGAAATGTGGGAATTGTGAAAAGCATAGTAGAAAAGGTGTTAGGGATCATTTATATGTCAATTGTATTCATGAAAGTTAGAAAGTTTGGTTTTGGCATGGGGAAGAACTTCCTAAGTCATCCTTCGATGGAGAATCTTCTAAGTATGATTGTCATACATATGAAGAGAATGATGTTGGAAGTGTAAAAAAAATGATTGAAGCTGCTCACGATGAGTTTTCAAAAGATCCCAATGGATTTGAGAAGTTGCTTATTGATGCTGAGAAATACACCAAGTTGTCTACCTTAGTCAAATTGTACAATTTGAAATTAGGTATGGATGAAGGGATACTAGTTTCTCGAAACTACTCAATACTTTGAAGAAAATTCTGCCTACATCCAACCAGCTCCCAAAATCATTGCACAAAGTGAAGAAATATTAGGTGCATTAGGAATGGAATATGAAAAGATTTATGCATGCCTTAATGATTGTTGTCTCTATAGAAAAGAATATGCTGGCGCAATTGAATGTTCTATATGGCCAGTCAAAGTGAAAAAATGTTAAGAAAAAAAATTCAACAACAATGCAAATTCCCTCAAAAGTGATATGGTACTTTCCACAAATTTCATGATTCAAAAGGCTATTTAAAAGTATTGATGTGTTAAAAATTTGACTTGGCATGTGGATGAATGAATTGAAGATGGTAAGTTGCGTCATCCAGTAGACTCTCCAGCTTGAAACTTAGTAGATGTCAAATGGCCAGACTTTGGTTCTGAACCAAGAAATATTCGTTTAGCATTGTCAACCGATGGCGTAAATCTGAATGGTCACATGAGTTTTAAATATAGTTATTTATAATCTTCCACCATGTTTATGTATGAAAAGGAAATACATGATGTTATTCATGTTGATTTCAAGTCTAAAACTGTAACACCCCGGGATTTTAACCTTAACCCAAGGTAGTTACTCAAGTAAAAATCATTAAAACCATTTTAAAGACGATGGCAAATCAAAATAAATACTTTAGATTAATCCAAATAGAATAATAA
>JBBPDJ010000019.1:10322660-10349545 GCA_037974625.1 Cucumis cinereus
TTACTCAGCTTTGTAATCCTCATAATTTTGTTTAGTTATTGTTGAGAGAAAATATATGATAAACTTGCGACTTATAGAAAACAAACTTGTTTTCTTGTTCAGGCACTCCTGCAATGATGACTAGAGGCTGTCTAGAGGCTGATTTTGAGACGATAGCTGAGATTCTTCTTAAAGCAGCTCATCACAAAAATTGTCATTTGTAGAGGAAAGCTTGGAAAATTAGGTAAAGATATCATGAAGAATCTTCAAAACAACAAAGATATTGTGGAGTTTCGGAATCGGGTTGAGGCCTTTGCTGCTTCATTTGCAATGCCAGGATTTGATATATGAATGTGTGAGCTTCTTGCTTGCTTCTATATACAACCACCTCACTTGGTAACACTAAACATGAATTCATGTCCTTGTAAATTATAGGAAACTACTTAGTACTTAGTACTGCACAAAAAGGTCGAAATTTGACATGTATCATTCCTATACTAGGAATAAGTGAAATCTGAGGTTATAACAAGAAATTTTCAAGTCAAATATCTCCCATTTACACGATGGTTTTGTGGGATGTGTGTCTGGATAATTCAAAACCTCACATGAGCTGATTATTCTGTCGTTTTTATGCTGCAATATATACAAAAGATTTAGAAAACAGTACAATGAAAAAGTTTATAAAACATACTGAAGTAAAGATTTTTTAAATACAACCCATTTGTACCAACTCCTCTATACATTAATTTGACATTTACTACAATAGTCCTCCACAAACTTGATATTCTAGAACCTGCTAGACAAACTAGACGACTGACTGCACTAAGCTCAGCTTCGGAATTACGATCATTACTTGTGAAATGAAAACATTTTGAAAGAATGAGCTAAATGGGTGAAAGAATGAGCTAAATGAGTGACTATCTTTTCAAAACATAAATAAACTTAGCTTTAAACTTTTTTTCCAGTTTTGTAAGCAATCTTCTATTTGGAAATAATTCTCTTTATTTTACTTTATACCTTATATGATCTTCTATTATTACTTAACAACTCATCTAACCACCTCGTGGTATAATTTAATCGATACAGACAACGACCATTCTGCTAGAAACAATGTATAATCAATATTGTTCATGCTCTGCTGATAAAGTGAATACTACCCTCTTGCTCAAATGATATATGATGTACTGGCCTTGGGCTCAAATAATAAAGCAATCTTATTCAACTTTTATTAAGCTTATGGAAACTTCTTTGTAACATTCTTGACTTTTAGTTCGCCTTTTGACTTAATTAAGATATGTTTATGAACTCAGCTTATTCTTCTAAGTCTTACTTAACAAACCTCATGCTTATTATCAACTCTTAACTAAAACTTATCAAATCTCAAGCTTTATAAATAACTTAGAGAAATCAGTGTTAAATCATGCTTAAATAACTCAAAGCTTACTTAATAGTTCTAACTTGGAATTCATACTTTAATTTAGAATTTAATCTCATTTTGTCACTCACAACTTTAAGCTAAATTTCTTAGGCCTTGTAGACTTGGTCTGTAGGTTCTTGACCTGTAATTAGAGAAATAAATAACTAATTAATCGTCTTAGACTTCAAAAATATCAATCTTCACTTAGACTTTCTAAAAAATATAAAAAATTGCACTTTGGTGTCATTGACACTGCCTAAGCATAATGTTGGCCAGTGGCGCAATCCTGGACGCATGGACAGGCCATGACATGGCCTTGACAGCCCATGCTAACCATAGAGGCTGGTCCAACACATGTGTGAATGCCTCAACGGTCACTCAAGCCCCAACTAACCTCACAGTGAGCGCATTCCAAGCCCAATGTGTGTTTGTCACTTGGTTCACTTGGTCACTGTCGTTTCCTCATGCTAGAATAACCTCTAAAGAAAATCTCCACGTATCATGCCACCAGCTCAACATCTAGCTAAGCCTTCCTTACTCAATGCCTTGCATAATGCCCCACTCTTTGAAGTTGTCTGTTTGATCTAAAATTCCAGTTTTATCTTAAAAAATTCATAACTTAAAATGCACTCATCAAAATGAAAAACATCCTTGTACAAGTGTGTTTCTTGTCCTCTTAAATAGCTTACTGTAAAATTTCATATTAAAACTCTACGTATTGCCTTGGTTGGCCACGAATCATAGGGTGTTCTAGATTCCTTCAAAATCTGATCTTCCTTGCTTTTCTTCACTCAACAGAGTTCTTCCCAAAATCAATTCTTTCTGACAGCCCTCACCGGAAACTACACTCTTTTAAGATTCTTTTGAGACTAAAATCACCAAATTTATACGAGCAAAAAGAAAGCACTTGAAATTTGAAGTTGGGTATATATAATGTGTTCTGCATGCTTTTTGTGTGACAGCTCCTGCTTGTCGAATTTTGAGTTGATGCTTGTGAGGAAACTGTCATGCAACTCATCAGACCCTCCTTAAACGCATCAACCTTCCCTACATACCTTAAACGCATAGTTCTCCATACTTAACTCACATAGACACCATGCATGATCTTACCAAATAGCTCAATGCATTGCTACTACTTAGTACTTGTCTGGCCGCACAACTCACTTCAACACATGACTTACCTTCACCATGATGCATAGAGGTTATCTTGGCTTGTCTTGAACGCATAGGTCTCACCCTCTTGAACGCATGGGCACTTGACACCCACTAACTTTCCTTATCTATGTAGCCAACTCTTCATATCCTTGGTCGTCTAAGACATTCATATGGTCGCATCACCAACAACTTTCTTGCCTGCGTAGAGGTTCTTGAACGTGATTTGGCCGCATAAAACTCTTCTTGCCCACACACACCCTTTGGCAATTTGTCTTGGCCGCCTAGATCAACTTTGGTCGCATAACACAATCACATGACTTTCTTTCCTACCTTGGTTATTTTGACAAGGTATTGGCTACACAACTTTTATAACTCAACACACTTGCTTAGCCACATAACTTTCTCAACCCTTAAACTATTTATCTAAATTTCAATTATCCCTCTCTACTATTTTTCCTTTAAACTTAACATACTTGTCAAAATATTTTGTCCTCATAAATAAGGTAACTCTACCATTTTTCTTTTAACATATGAGAATAGTAAGTCTAGGGTTTACAACGTAGCATCAAACAAGGATGCATTGCAGACTCCACTATGGAGGCTGAATACACCACTACTTGTGATGCAGCAAAAGAAGCAGTTTGGCTCAAGAAGTTCCTGCATGATTTGGAAGTTGTTCCAAACATGAACTTGCCCATAACTCTATATTGTGACAACAATGGGCAGTAGTCACTTCTAAAGAACCTCGCAGCTAAAAACGAGGGAAACACAAAGAGAGGAAGCATCACAGGTCGATCTACTGCAGGCAAGATGACCTCAACTTCACATGCAACTATCAGATCTCCCAACGCACACTTTAGGTCTAATGTGTCCATGCTGCTGTGAGGGTGCTTAAGAATTTACACTCATTCCCTACCTCAAAATTTGCATTTTTCACGTTTAAGCACACAAGTTCAACATTTTAAGGTTTTTTTTAACTTGTAACACATAGTAAGGAGTAAGGTCAAGAACTAGTTTAAGTTGCATCCGACTCCATCATTTCTCTCTTATTATTCTAAGAAAAAAAAAACATGATAACTCTACAAGTTATTAGTATGCCACGTGGACGGCTAGGCGAACCTTGTCGATGGTCAAGTCCAAAAGGGCAGTCGGGTCAAATGACCAAGTTGCCTCTTTTTGTGAACTTCCTCAGAATCTTGTCTACATCTCACGAGCTTGTCTCTTACACGTTTCGAGCTTGGATAGAGCTTGATCCACAACTATCTATTAATGCTTTTAACAGGGGTGAGCATGATAGACAAAAAATCCAAGCCAATCGATTAAAACCGACCAAATCGAAGGTGATCGGTCAGAGATAATAAGGGGTTTGATCAATGTTAATTTGGAAAAATACAAACCGACAATTTAAAAACAAAAATCAAAGACTTAAACCAACATAAATCGACGGGTCGACTGACTAACTGTCAATTTACACTCTTTCTTGCCAAACCAAACTCAATGCTCACCCCTAACTTGTATAATGAATTTTAGAGGTTAGAATAAAAATAATAAGAAAAATGAAAAACTCAAAATGAAAACGTAGCTGTTATGCGTAATAACCACTTGATTTTTAATTTTTATTTTTGTTTTTATTTTTTATTTTTTATTTTTTATTTTTTTTATTTTTGGCTTTTAAATATTAAGAAACTAAAACCATATACACTGTTTTTTGTTTTCTTGTTTCAAAAAACAAAAAACGAAAAGGCATATTTAATCACTGCTTTTAGTTTTCTTTTTGAAAAAAAAATAAAACTAAAAAACATGTTTGATTATTATGTTTTTGGTTTTGATTTTAAAAGAGTCAAATAAGTTTCAATGATTTTTTTAGTTATATATATGAGTGCGGGGATTATTTTCAAATATGGCAAAATAAACTAAAATGTTTACAAAATATAACAAATATCACAGTTATCTATGATGGACCACGATAGACAAAAATAAACTACTATTTGTATCTATCTGTATTATAATAGCACAAATAGTAGTCTATCTTGATCTATCGTAGTCTATTACATTGTGATATTTCGTTATATTTGTAAATATTTTTAGAAATTTTGTAATTTAAATTAATTGTCTATTTGTATTGACAAAAAAAAAAAACAATCACTTTTTTAGTTCCATCTAGTACATAGTTATAAAGTAATGTATTTATTTTGAACTTTTTTAAAAAAAAAAAAATCATATTGATAAAACAATATCAATATTTTAAATGTATTGAGTAATCAAGAAAGATAACAAAAATAAATATATTGAAATAATATTTTTAAAGGAAAATTATAAGAGAATAAGAAAACAATAAAAATAACTATTACATGTTTTAAGCTTTTAGTGGTATTTGACAAGTTGTAAGTTGATTATAATATTGCAACAATTTTGTAATAAATCTAAACGTATAAATTTTCAAATGTACGCATGCATGTTGCAACACATAAAATTATTGAATTTTCACATCATCATGGATTCGAATAAAAATACTGTTTAAAATGAAATTGAGATAGAATAAAAAAACAGGAGTTACAAAATTGGTAGTTCACCAAACCTTTCCATATTTTCTCAATTTCACTTAAATATTAATAAGAAAATGAATCATTAATTTCAATACAGAGTACAGACATTATGCACCCAAAGTAGCATAAATACAAGGAATCAGTAATTAATATCAAAAGAGAGTGGATAAACTAAATGTAAGTCACAACAACTGAAGAAAACAAACCTCACCCAAAGTAGCTCAGCTTTATCCCTACGTTTAATGGATTCCTCATCAAAACCAGCTTCTTTCAGACACCTCCATATAGCTTCATCAGCAAGTGGAGTTTGCAAAACCCTAGACCCAGGAGTTAGAGACAAACCCTTACCGGAACTCAAAGTAACTCCGGCGGACTGCGGTCTTGCCATTTCAAATCCACGCTCAGCCACGACAGATCTTTGAAGAGGAACCTTACTTTCGCTTTCCGTTCTCACTCCCTCTCTGAAGTGGGAGCCATGATCGGTCTACTTTCTTGACGCTCTGAATCGCTTTTACATTTTACTCGCTCACTCCTCATTGGCTCATACCTAAAGTCACACGATGAAAATTGTGAATGGATATAAAATGATTTTGAAATACGATTTCATATAAATTGTACCACCCATTTAACACATTAAAAGGTTAAAATTGTTCTTAAAAATCGTGACTTAGAGTTAAATATATATACACATTAAATATTGAAAATAGATATATAACTATTTTTCCTAAAAACACGAAAACACAATTTAACAAATTTCATTAATTGGAAATGAAAGATTACATTTGACCGGCATTTTTCGAAATAGTTATAACACCTACACGTGAAATTTTGGTAATTTGTCTTAAATTTTATTCTCCACGTTCTTTTCCAAAAAATAAGGTGACTCCCTCATTTTGTCATTTACTCCAATTCCAATTCCCCTAGCAAAAAACATTAATAAAATTAGGATCATGTGCAATCCATTTTTAATATTGCAAAAATGTAAAGTTGGTTCCGTTTGGTCCATGATTCATTTTCGTTTTTATGTTTTCATAAACAAAAAATACAAAACAAAAAAATAATTCAAACATGGTATACATGTTTTTAAAAACGATTTCTAAAAACAACACTTGAAATAACCTATTTTCGAAAACAACAAATTGTCATTTTCTTTGTTTTTATTGTTTTCAGAAATAGTAAACATGATATACACTATTGCATTTTTAGATTTACATTCAAACACAAATTTTAAAATTTTAAATTAGAACCAAACGTCTTTTAGAATACAGTGAAAATTTTAAAAAAAAATTACAAAATTCTTTGGTTTTCAAAATAATTTTCAGATCACGAACAAAACGAGGCCTAAAATCCAGCCCAATTACGCTAGATGGGCTTAAATAGAAAAGACAAAAATACCCCCATTTTTTAAAAACAATTTGTGTGCTTCTTCATTATTCATTTAGGAATTGTTTGAGGCGCGGATTGAAGTATTATAGTCTGAGTTATTATAATCTGTGTTTGTGGTAGAAAGTATTATAGTCTAGGTTGTTATTATTTGTGTTTAGGGTGTAGATTATTATAGTTCAAATTATAATCTGTAAAATAAACTAAGTACCTATTTGGAATGACTTAGAAAAATATTTTTCAAAAATTCATTTTTATTTAAACATTTTTTTATAAAAACTTTTTTAAATAAAAACATAAATGAGTTTCGAAACTTTTTTAAAAAAGTATTTGTACATACAAATTTATTTGGTTTGTTATATATCTTAAAACTATTTTTATTAAAAAATTTCAAGGTTGATCGGTGGCGACTAGAGGTTGGTTGACGGTGGTCGCCGGAGTTGGTTGTCGAAAGTTCGTCAATGGAGTCACCAGAGGTGGTTGTCGGTGATTGTCGACGACGATCACCAGAGGTGGTTGTCGGTGATTGTCGACGACGATCACCGGAGGTGGTGAACGAAGATTGGTCGATGATGATCCACGAAGGTGGTGGTCGGAGATTGGCCGACGACAATCACCGAAGGTGGTGTCTGAAAGTTGGTCCACGAACTTTTCACCCCTTGAAACAAATACACCTTAAGGTTGAAAAATAGTAAAAGCGCGTGAGTTATTTTGATCCTAATTCTAATCCCTAACTAAAATAAACATTGCCACAAGTATGGAGTGAACTATTATAGCTCACTCCTCTCCACCCCACTGCATGCCCCAAACACACACTAAGGTTTCTCTTCTTCTTTTCATTTTCTTTAATTTTCAGCGATTTTCATCTTCTTCTATTTTCAAGCACGAGTTCGTCTCCTTTCGTCCAACTTCTTCCTATCTACGATTTTGTCCACATTTTTTTTCAATTTCATTCACAATTTCTTCCGCTTTCGTACATATTACTTCCATTTTTGTCAACAATTTCTTCCATTTATGTCGAGACCAATTTTTTTCCTCTTCCTCTAATTTCTTACCACAAGTTTCTCCAATTTCTCCCTCTTTGTCCTCTGATTTCTTTCACTTTTTATGATTCACTTCAGATTACTTAGTTCACAAAAGAATGAGGTGACATTTCTTAGATTGTTTTAGATTTTTTTTTCACATTAAACTCTTGTTTCACGTGACTTTTTGATTTTGAAAAAATGTTGAGCAAATACTGTTAAAATAATTGAGATTACCATATGATTACTATTTGGTGTTTTGGATTTGAGTAGCATGTGATAGTTGTTGTAGAAATAACTGAGATTACCACTTGATTGTTATCTGAGAAGTGAGATTGCTATTTAGTGTTTTGGATTTGACTTACATGTGATAGCTGGTAGTAATAACTAAGACTATCAATTGATTGTTATTTGATATTGAAAATATTGTTTTTGCTCTTTAAATGAGTTTGTGATCCTCTAATAGCCTTTTGATTTGCTTAAGAATATTTGTTGATTCTCATGTCATCTAATTGCTTATGTTTCTTTTATTATTTATAAAAAAAATAGGAAGATTAACGTAGAAGAGAGAGGCCAAAAAATGAGAGAGAAAGATTGAGATAGAGGAAACAGTAAAGTACCCTCACCTGAAATTCAGTAAAATTCCCAAGATTACCAAGAAAATACAAAACCACAAGGAAAAACAGAGGCAGCACTCTATATTCTATATTAATATAGTGCAAGATGTTCAATAATAACAAAATACAGCAGAAAGATGTAACCAAAACAATAAAAGATCAAAACCAGCACCTTAGAGAAGACTGGAAACTTCTCCTACAAAAGCCACAACAGCTTTTCACCAAAATAAACCTCCTTTGTTGATCCCTAAACATTCCTTATTTATACTACCCTCCTAGTGGGCCCTCAAGTAGTTGCCAATATGTCCTATCCTAGCATAATTCCCCTGTAGGAGGCTTAACAATACTGCCCAGTTCGAAATTCGCCTTGTCCTCAAGGCGAAGGTAAGGAAACTGTTGATTCATTATGGAAACGGTTCCCATGTTGATTCATTATGGAAACGGATTCCCATGTTGCTTCACTGTCCGGCAACCCCTTCCATTTAACCAACCAATCATTTCCTCGTTCTTCACTGTTCCATTTAACTCCCAAAACGGATTCTGGATGTACCTGCAACTCAAAGTCTTCGATGAGGGTAGGAGGAATGTTCTGCATCTTATGTGGCTGCCCCAATTTCAATTTCAGCTGGGAAATATGAAAGATGTTGTGAATTGCAGCTTCTGGAGGAAGATCCAGCCGGTACGCCACCTCTCCTATTTTCTCTATTACCTTGTGTGGCCCATAAAATTTAGGAGACAGTTTTTCGCATCTTTTTCTAGCTAAGGATCTTTGTCTATATGGTCTAAGTTTCAAATATACCTCCTCCCCGACTTGGAACAACAATTCTCTTCGATGCAAATCAGCTTGCTTCTTCATTCTATTCTGGGCTACAATTAGATTTTCCTTCAAGGCAATAATGATTCGGTCACGTTCTTGAAGAAGTTGTTCCACATTATCATTCGATGTTTTCTTTTAATAGATTTCGAAAAGAAAATAGTCCCCATGGAAGAAAATAGTTCTTTCCAAAAGTTGCTAAGAAATATCTTGTCCCTATCCGTCAAAATAGATTTTGAAATCCTATGCTTACACACCACCCGCTCTATGAATATTTCAGCTACTTGTTTGGTAGAAAAAGGGTGCTTCAACATGATAAAATTGCCATATTTACTTAATCTGTCCACCACCACCATGATCGAATCAAAACCCCCAGCCCTCAGCAGTCCTTCAATAAAATCCATCGTCCAATCTTCCAAGATTTTTTCCGGTAGTGGCAGCGACTGTAGGAGTCCAGCAGGGGAGAGGAATTTTGTCTTGTTCCGTTGGCATATTTTACATTGTTCGACATAGTTCTTTACCTCCGCTTTCATGCCTGACCAATATAATTCACCACTCAACTGCTTATAAGTTCTCAAGAAACCCGAATGGCTACCAAGAACGGAGTCATGAAAAGTATGTAGTAGTGAAGGAATGAGGGATGAATGCTTAGAAATTACCAATTGTCCTTTGTACCACAGTTTGCTGTCGCGCCATTGGAATGGCCCTTCTCCAATCGGATCATCCTTGAGTGACTGATGATTTTTTTTAATTCTTCATCCTTCTCCACCTCTTGCAACGCTACCCCAATATCCACTAATCCCGGGATTGAAATGGACGACAACTCGACTTTGTGGTTAATACGTGACAAGGCATCCGTGACTTTATTCTGTAATCCGGGTTGATAGAGTATTTCAAAATCATAGCCTAAAAGCTTCGTCAGCCACTTCTGAAATTGGGGTTGAACTTCCCTTTGCTCAATCAGAAATTTAAGCGCCTTTTGATATGAAATGACGGTAAACTTCCTCCCAAGCAAATAATGGCTCCATTTTTTAATTGCCAACACCACTGCCATTAATTCCCTCTCATATATTGATTTTGTTTGCGCTCGAGCTGATAATTTCTGGCTGAAATAAGCGATGGGTATGTTATTTGCATCAAAACTGCCCATAACCCAAAGCCAAAAGTGTCAGTCTCCACCACAAATGGTAGTGAAAAGTCGGGCAGTGCTAACACGAGAACTGAAGTCATTGCTCTTTTCAACTCCTCGAAGGCCTTAGTTGTTGTATCATCCCATACAAAGGCATTTTTTTGTAATAGCTGTGTAATGGCAGCGCAATCTCACTATATCCTTTCACAAATCGACGGTAGTGACCGGTGTGGCCCAAAAATCCTCTTAGTTCAGACACCTCCTTCAGAATCGGCCAACTTACCATAGTTCTCCTCATCACCTTTGGCTTCCCCTTCGCTGTCACTGGCAGTATCTTCTTCACATTCGATTCGTTGGATTTCGACCAGGAAATCCAGATTTTCCTCTTCCTAAGTCTTCGAGATGGTTTTAAGTGAACATTCTGCTTGGGTGAGTGTTGGATCGCCTTTGAGAACAATAGTTTTAGTTCCTTTCATGAACGCTACTGACTGGGACGGCCAATGGACCTTCATGAAACCCGTCGAACATAACCATGGCATCCCCAATATTATGTCCATTGTGCCCAACTCGATAGATAGAAAATCTGCTCGAATGATTAAGTTTGGAAGCTCTATCTCTACCATCTTACATATTCCGCAGCCGTTACTTTTCGAACCATCCCCAATCGTCACTCCAAACTTGGTATTCTTTCTCACCGGAATTTTCATCTCTTCTACTATCCTCTTGTGACTGAAATTGTCAGTTGCCCCACTGTCGATTAATAGGATTATCTCCTTCGCTTTAATTTTTCCTTGTAACTTGATTGTTCCTTTTTTGTGAAACATACCCACAGACCGCAAACTAATGTTCGATTCCTCGGTGACTTCTAGAGTTTTCAATTCCACTGTTTCCATTATTTCCAACTTTGTCCTATCTTCTCCTCTTCCTCTTCTTCATTCATGATGAAAACCATTAGTTCCCTATTCTCTTTTAGCTTGCATCTATGTTGGTGAGACCATTTTTCATTGCATCGAAAACATAAACTCTTGTCGAGTCTGGCCCGGAATTATCTGTCAGAAAGTCGCTTCACGGGAGGATCTCTCTTTTGAAAATTCTCGCGTATGGGAATGGAGATGTGTCGCACGTTTTTTTTCTTTCTCTTTTGTCAAATTCTTTTCTAAAGCCATTTGACCTAATTTATCCAGTTAGGCCTCCTTCTTACCAGGCCCATGGGCCCCCCATTCTTTTAGGGCTAAGTTTAGGGCTATGTTTTTTGTCATTGACCAGCTGAGCCTCCTTCATGCTTGCTTCCAAATTATTAGGATGATGGCTAACCACCTCTGCTTGTAACTCCGGTTCCAATCCCGTGATAAAGGCGTCCATCAGTACACTTTCAGCCATTTTCGGTAGCGACACGGAATAATTCAAAAACTTCTTCACATACTTTGAATAAGATCCCTCTTGTTGAATTCTAATCAGCCTCACTCCCAAACTACCTCTCCCGCTGGTTGAAAATGTTCAAACATCCTTGTTTTTAAGTCCTCCCATGACAACACCTTCTTCCTCTGATTACTCCATCAAAACCAATTCACCTCGTCTTGGACAAAACTGACTACAACGACCTTGACCTTCTCAGCATCCGTAAGTTCATTTATTTCAAAATAGTGCTCTACTCGATACACCCACTTCTCCGAACTTGATCCTGAAAATACTGGCATCTCAAGTTTCTTATGTTTACCCCGATCAATAGATCTCCCTCCCAGTGTAGCTATAGTGTTCGATTCATCCATCTTCCCATTCATTTTGTATTCAGATCTATCTGAGGTGCTGGAATCTTCCTTCTTCTTACTAGAGTTGCTCTCCTTCATATCTTCCACCAATCTCTCCACACTGCCCTTGAGAGCCAGGACGATCTCCTTAATTACCGACATTTCCCTCTCGTGATTTTCCATCCGCTCCTTTAGTATTTTTTGTGCCATTGATCTTGTTCTTGCAAGGATGTTGTGGCTCTACTACCAATTTGTAAAGTACCGTCACCTGAAATTCAGTAAAATTTCCAAGAATACCAAGAAAATACACAACCACAAGAAAAAAACAGAGGCAACACTCTATATTCTATATTAATATAGTGCAAGATGTTCAATAATAACAAAATACAGCAGAAAGATGTAACCAAGACAATAAAAGATCAAAACCAGCACCTTAGAAGGCTGGAAACTTCTCCTACAAAAGCCACAGCAGCTTTTCACCAAAATAAAACCTCATTTGCTAGTCCCTAAACATTCTTTATTTATACAACCCTCCTATTGGGCCCTCAAGTAGTTGCCAATCTGTCCTATCCTAGCATAATTCACCTCTTGCCCCTTGTTTTGTAAGTATGAAATATAGGAGGCTTAACAGAAACATATAGTAAAAGACAAAAACAAAAACAAAGAAATCAATGAGGTAAGTAGCATATTATAACATGATTAAGATTACACTTGTTACACTCATTATCACAACTAATAAACTGTCAATATGCTTTAACCGGACACTCTGCCTCATGGTTTTAAAGTTCACCACTATTCAAAGATTAAAATCATAGAGCGTGTACTAAAAATACTCACGATAGAACAACATGACACATTTAGAAGTGGACCTTTTGGATATTTTCTAGATTTTGGGCTAAGTGTGTTTTAGGGACAACTACTTGTTCATCTAATGGGTAGGCTATCTGAAAAAGAAAGCAATGGTGAACATTTAGTGTTCTATCTGCAAGGATACAAAGTATGAAAGTATGCTTTACTTTGAGAGACTTTTGTCTTATAACTGGCCTTCAATGTCATTCATTCCCAAAATCTGTAGAACCAAGAAATCAAAAGGAAGTAAAATATATGTTGAGAGAAAAAGTCTTCAACAACTTAGATGTTATTGATACGAACAACGTTGTTGCTTCTTTCGCTTGATGTAAAGATGATGATGAATCGATGTTCAATCATACAAAGTTGTATATATTTCAATTATTTTTTAACTGTAAACAAAAACATAACAAGGTTGATTGAAATATTGTTGAGATGATCGATTGAGAATTACGAGACTTTGAAAACCTTCCCTAGGGGTAGACTAATGTTTAGTTTGACAACAGAATTTTTTAGGAGGGCTGCTCAAATTAAAAACCCAAATTGCACATTACAAGGATTCCTCAAGCTATTTTATGTTGGGTGTATAAAATAATACCCAAACTTTTTTAGCAAGGTGTTGGGGTTGTCACTCAGTGAGGAATTTCTAAAAATGCTTAGATGGACTCTAACAAAGAAGGTTGATTGGAATTGCCTCTAGAATGGCATCTTCAAGTCGAGCAATGTAAGTTTTCTCTGGTTGTCGTATGATTGTCGTACAATTGCATATATGACCAAAACAGAGAGTTTGATGATTGGCTTTTTGAGTTACTTCCAGTCATGCCTCATACGTTGTATCCTCACCTGTAAATTCTATAAAATAGGACGAGTATCAAATATACCCTGGTAAGTAGCTCTCACATAAGGTAGTGCCTTAAATGCACAATCGCACGCAACATGTCATAAAAACATATGGTTGTGGTCCAAAACTTGTACTTGTCATAACATGAGGTAGTCGGTTACGCTTTCAACATAAATATTTCTGCCCTGATAGGAAGATATGAACCTAAACGAATCTAACGCATCTGATGAGTAGTGGGTAGTGCAATCAATAAAGCTAGAGTCGCATCCAACATCAACTCGTATAACATATAAGGGAACTAAGAAGTTGCAACCATACATACTCCATACTAGCCCTAACATAAGCATATCATAGGGTCAAGAGGGAACTAAGAAGTTGCAACCATACTAGCCCTAACATAACCCACTAACATATAATGGGTCAAGAGGGGTGCGACCATACATACCCTGTTAGCCCTGGGTCTAGAGGGGTGCAACCATACATACCTTGCTACCCCTGAAAGCGTAGCCTATACCTAAAAAGAAACTTGATCATGAACATACATAATAATGCATGGGGTCCCCTATCAAGAAACATGTTTGAGTATGCAATGAAACATAACAAAGATACAATCATAATGCAACATATCAAAGATACATCACCATAAGCAACAAAATAAAAGAGTGAGATAAGCTACTTACCTTAATCATTACCTTTATGGTTTGATCCCAAAAATTCTATAAAGAACACTAATGATTAAAACTAGTTTTAAGGATATTATATTAAAAGAATTAATAAACTTATTTATTGTATTTATGTAAATAATATTAATAATATAGTGGTGGTAGTGGTGGAGGAGCAGTAGTAGCAGTATAATAATATTATTAATAATATATTTATAATATAATATAGTAACATAATAACATAAAATATAATAATATAATATAATATAATTAATAATAAATGTATTATAATAATATAATAATATAAGAAGAAAGAGAGAAGAAAAAAAAAGAAGAAAATAGAAGAAAGAGAAGGAAAGAAGAAAGAAAGGAAAAGGTAAAAAGTAGGGGTGTAATTGGGCTGGGTCGGGTTGGTTTTCATTCCAAACCGACCCGACCCGAAAACCGTCGGTTCTACATGTACATTAATCGACTCGACCCGATTCGAATCGGGTCAACATGAACCGAGTCGGGTCGAATCAGTTAGACATACAAAAAGAACAAATAAAACTTGAATCTATTTCCATTCTAGACTCGTGTCATCTATAATTTCTCTTCCTTCTGATAATATATCTTTTTCCAGTTATTTATCCATTCAATCGCAAGCAATGCCCTGCAAAGGTTCCAAACCCTCTTCTTTTTCATGGGTAGCACCAATCTATACTTCACAATTCACATCTGAAAATCAGAACACTTAATAGTATAAGAGCATGGAAATCTATTCCCTCTATTTTTCCAGCCATGGTGAAGAATAGTGGAAAGTGATAATAATAATGATGATGAAGCTGGTTGTTTTCTATTCACCATACCTCAGAAATCTTGATACTGATGTGCTTTAGTGGACTGCGAGTTTAGAAGGTGGGTGTTAGTGTTCTTGCTTACAGAAAATGGCCATCTATGATTGACCATCACTATCTGAATCACTGTCGGAGGAGCTCCCATCTGAATCAGAACCTACAGGAGTGATTGAAAAATGGTAAAGCCAAAACAAACTTCTCTATGATTCAGACTAACAAATCCATAACAAATTATCATTCATACCACTTGAAGAGGAAGAATCATCGCTTCCTGAACTACTAGAGCTATCAGAACTACTACTAGCACGAGCAGTTGTATCTCTTTCAATTTCAACAGGAGAGAAACCACCCGTTGGTATCACCTCATCCCCAATGCCTACATCTTCTTCACCCACAACTCCTTTTCTAAGCTTTTTCGCCTCTGTTTTGACCTCATTCATCTCATTTGCAGATGATATCTACAGAACAAGATGATAAAAGTACACAAATCCAATCATGTAAACCAACAACATGGAAAACGGAATATATAACATTTGAATAAAACCCAATAACCAAACTACCTTTGAATAAAACCTTTTGTTCAACTAAAATATATAACACAAAACAAACTTCACTTCAAACAAATTACACTGAATTCTTCTCTCTTTTTTTCTCAACATAACCCATTTGAAGAGGAGATTGAGGGTTTGAAAATGGAAATGGAAACATACCTATGAATGAGAGAGGGAGACAAATGGAAGCGTTTCGGCAAGAAAGGGGATTGTCTTTGACGAAGGACTTGTCTTCGACGAAGGACTTGTCTTCAATGAGCTTCAAAGGAAGGGCTTCAACGAACGACGTGCAGAAGAAAGGGGATTGTCTTCGACGAAAGGCTTGTCTTCGATGAAAGAGCTTCAAGGAAGGGCAAACGACGTGCGGAAGAAGTTCTATGCATGCGAAAAAATAAATGTGCGAAAGAAAGTGGATCAAATGGTAACTGGGTTTAGGGTTACCGTAACCCTAAACCGTAAACCAAACCGAACCGATCCGATCCTATTCGAGTCGGTTCAGTTCTATATTATAATAATAAAAAACCAGTCCAACCAGAACCAAACCGACCAGTTCGTCGGTTCGGTTCGAGTTTTTTCACCCCTAGTAAAAAGTAAAAAGGAATGAGAGAGAGACTTTTTAGCCCTTCCAATTCTCTTGCCAAAAAGAGGGGAGGTTCTAGTTCTACCGCCTTTCTATTCCATTTCTCTTTTTTTTTTTTATTAAATTCATTATTATTTATTAATTTTCTTACTTTTTCTAGATTTTTTAATAAAATATTATTTTATTTCTCAGATGTTTAGTCATCTAGATATTTTGTTCATTACTACTTAAATACTTTGTTTACTAATTTATTTTATAGCCAATCTTAAATGTATAATTTATCCAGAATTTATGTTGAATCTTAATTAAATTTTAACATGAAAATTTATTCTGTAAAAACTTGAGTTGTTATAGGTCCCTCTAAATTCATCTGAAGATTTGACGACCAAATTACTTCCAACATTATGCAAATGAGCCATTGGAATAATTGATGAAAGATGATAATATAAGAGGTCGATTTGTTTGGATGATGAACAAGAAGTTTGGAAAGATCAAGAGGCTGAAAGCTCCCGTGTAAATGATTTTATTCGAGATGACATTACAAATATGAAAGAGGATTTGGAATCTTTGAGGGAGGAGAATATTAAAATTTCAAACAATGTAGCTGCAGTCTTCCTATTGGATGTTTAACAATCAGAGGCAATACAATGTCATTCACCACTACAATAATGCATTTACTATGGTTACCAAGAGGATGAATTGCACCATTGTAAGTTGATGCCAACATGCTAGCAAAATAATACTTTGAGACAAAAGAATAAGGATTTAAATCATGGGTACAAATAACAACAAGTGCACGACTGCATGGCATTTCTTTCAAATCCAAAACACAAGTGCAACTTCTACAATTTAACTTTACCACTACAAGAATTTAGACATTTAATGACTCAAATGAATAGTGCAAAACCAATTGGAGAAAAAAGTGTCATCTATTGCAAAATTTCGCGTGTTTGGCAAAAAATGATGGAGTTTTTGAATTTCTAAAATTTTTTGTCACGAAAAAACGACGTGAAAAATGTTGCGTCTTTTTTTCATTATTTTTTATCTTAACCTTACACGATAAATAAAAAAAGGACCCCTTTATTAAAAAAAAAAAACTCATCCTAAAATCCTTCGCGCCATTTGCTTTCTTCAGCGCTCGACAACCCCCCTCACTCCACGATTCTGGTCACCCCTCCCCTCAAGCACGATGCACTCACCAGCCGCCATGGCACTGCCGCTCTTCCCTTTCATCCGACCATTTCTTCTCTTCTTTGTTGAATACAACTCACTCACGAACCCCAAATGTTTTGTTGTCATCCATCTTTAATCGCCACCAAACCGGTTTGGATGCTTGCACCAAATCTAATAGGTAATATCGATTTTGTATATGCATTTAATCTCTCTTTTTCATATGTTTGAATTTTTCTTCAATATGTCAAAAGGGAACTCACAAATCATTTTTGGTATGCTAAGAAGAAAAGTTTTTTGCTATTCTAAAGAAGAAAAAAAATTGGTTTATGATCATCTTCCTAATGGAAATCTAGATTTTCTTCTTCATGGGTTGGTTATGTGAGGAAGCTTTTTGGTAGCTTACAATGTGTTTGATGAAATACCTCGATGAAGCATTTGGTTGATTTTTCTTTGTTTCTTGTTTGTTCGAATTAGAAAATCGAGGCCAAGGGAGATTCCATGGCTATGGGAGGAAACTTTAGGAAAATGAGAAGGAAAAATGAATGGTGGAATTTTCAACTTTGATGATGTGTAGAGAAATATATGCCTTAAAGCATTTTCTAGTGTTTAGTTGTTATTTCGTTTAGTATTAGGTTTTATGACTTTGACAAATGTTGTCGTTGTTCCATAAGTTACTTTTGATAATTAAAGATTGACTTAAACACTTTTAGTTCTTTGAGTTTTTTCTCTTATTTTTGATAAGTTTACAAACTTGGGTTGATAAGTTTGTTTATGGTTATTGAGTTGTACTGAAATTGTATAATAGTCATAGCATAAATAAACTATATGTATATATATATATATATATGTATATATACATATATATATGTATATATATATATATATAAACGTGAAACTTTAGTTTGTTGTAGAATGTTGAATTAAATTGCATTAGTCTTTTATCTTTGCTTTGATAAGCTTTACAAACTTGGATCGATAAGTTATTTATAGTTTGTTAGATTAGTATTGAACACATTTTGCTTCTTTGGCTATTGTTGTTAATGTACCAAAACTTCAATTGTTTGTTGCCTAATGCAATAATTCAACTATTATTAAATTTTATTTGGATACATAATTTTTTTAATGCTCAATTTTTATTTTGTTCCATAGTTTTTATGTTTGTTTGTTTTGTTTGTTTTTTATTTTTTTGTGTTAGGTTCAAGTTTGATGTGTAATGTTAAATTTTGATTCCCATGGAGTTAGAAAGAAAATAAGAAGATTGCATACAATATGTTTGCTAAGTTTAAGAAAGTTGACAAGGTTAGAAGATGCATCTAACACAAAATGAACTTTATAACAACACTAATAACAAAACAAGGTAATATTTATAAGACGTTCATCTAAATTTCTAGTTTGTTGTAAAGTATTGAATTAAATTTAGTATTGAAATACTATGACTATTCTGCAGTTATGGTAATCATAACTTAGTTGTTTATGGTTTCCATAATTGACTGGTTTGTGGGTTTTAGTGAGCTTCATTTCTAGTTCGAGAAACTTGTAAATATATTTGGTTTTGATATTGATTCTTTCTTCTTTGTTTCTTGTTAAATTTGTTTAGCCTCACTACAATGTTAAAAATGAAGCATTAATATTTGTATTACTTACAATACAAGAAAAATTTATTGTCTTGTAATAGCTTTGTGTATTTTTGGGAATCTATTTCAAACTTTGTTAACTATATGTACATTGCTGGATGTTTTTGTAACTTTTCTCAAGTTTCTTGCAATTTGGAAATGGATAAGAATCAAGCATACAAAGCGATTTATTTATTTGAACATCTAGTGTTGCTACTTCTCTCATATTGAAATTCCTAAAGAAACAAGAAGATGTTTCTTTGAGTAAACGATGTTGGCTTAACTTAGACTATTGTTGTTTAGTAGTAGCATTGTAATCATGTATAAAAATAAGAACAAATAGTTATTTCCCTTTATGAATTATCAATAAAGTAGTTTTATTTTGTCATTGTTTGGATCTTAATATATGATATCAAGTTAAACAATACTATTCTTGCTGAAGGGAAACATTTTTTCCTTTGTGAGTTTCTTTCTTACTTCATTTTTATCTACAATCATGGTATTTTGGTTATTTGATGAAGGATTGATTTGTAGTTACATTTTTTCTTTTCCTTAGAAAATCATCAAATGAATTTGTAATTCTCATTCAACCATGTTGCTCCCTTCCCTTTTAATTTTTTTCTTATTAGGAAAATAGTTACTTTTTTTCTTAAGTCAAATAATATATGTCTACACTGAAGGTTAAAAAGTCGTAGTTCAAATCTCTTTATCTCAATTTCTACTAAAAAAACAAACAAGTTTTCTAAAACAATATTGTTTTTGTTTTTAAAATTTCTCAACATCTTAAAAAATATTATTAAAAAATTCAATTTGATACTAAACAAACCAATTTTTAAAAATAGAGCTAAGGGTACTTGGGAAGCTAGAATATAATTGGGATTACTGAGAATCCGAGGAGTGTTGGAATGCGTGCCACATCGAGGCCGAAACAAAAATGAAATTGTAAAAAGTAAAAACAATGAAAAATAGAGTTTAATTAAAAACTGCTAAGATGAAATGAGTTTAATATTAAATTCGAGCTCAAAACGCTCAATCTAAATATAAATTTTGAAATACATTTCATTTTCATCCATTTCAATCCCATCATGGATGCCCAAACAACTTGTTATAAAGCAGACACTAATAATTTTAAGAGAACATTGCACAAATCACGCTCATAGCTAATTGAGTTTGTCCTCTCTCTCTCTCTCTGTTTTTTTTTTTTTTCCTAATTCAATATCAACTATGCAAAGTGCTTATTGCATTATTTAATAAATTATATGGGACTATTCAAAAAACATTTTAAAAATGAAATATTTCAATAAAAAATGGTTTGTGTAATTTTTCATAATTTTAAAATAAAAAAAGAAAGGTAGAAAATGAATGGTAAATGAATCCATTTCCACCTCTTCCTTTTTCTTCACAAGGGAGAAAGCTGTGGGCGGCAATTGCGCAGAATGGTTTGTAAACCTGAACCAGCGGTGCCCAACTTTTCTGTCATTGTTCTTCCTATTTCTCCTTCTCTTTCTCCCATGGCTTCCACAATTTTGTTGAGAAATGACCAGAAATCATCTAAAGAACGCTTCTTCTACCCACACATTACTCTTTCTTATCACTTGTGCCGGTCTTCTTGGTGCCGCTCTCATTGCTGATTTGCTTTGGACATCCTCTTCCTCTTTTTCCATTGCATCAACTTGGGCCATTGGCAGAACTAAGCTTTATGTTATACCTCATTCATCCACTCACAATGCTACCCAGGTTAACACTTCTCAATTTACAACAACCCCTTTTACTTCATTTCCTTGTTTCTCAATTCTTACTAACCCAACTCTTCATATTTATAGGTAGATGACAAGGAGATTGATTCTAGGAAATTCTTAACCGGAACTTATTTTGATTTATCTGCACCTGATTTAGAATGGGAGGAGATACCATCAGCCCCTGTACCTCGTCTTGATGGAGCATCCATTCAGATTAACAATATCTTTTACGTCTTCGCAGGATATGGAAACATCAATTATGTAACATTTTTTTCTCTACTCTTTTGTAATGCATATTTGATTTTGTATGTATAAATTTAGGTATTGTGTGCTTTGGATTCTGTTATGCACCATATTAACACATGGGTATTCGGAAGCAATATTATTATTTTGTATCCTTGGTCCTTTCATCTAGGAATATTTCTGGTTCAAGACATAACCTCTTATCTCCTCTTCTGCTTGCAGCTTAGATGAATCATGATTCGATGTTGAAAGTTCAAATTTGTTAATGTGTCAGTACTATATACATGACTGATGTTATGTTATTTTCCCTTTGGTAGGTACATTCTCATGTTGACATGTTCAATTTCTCTGATAATAAATGGATTGGCAAGTTTGACATGCCAAAAGAGATGGCACATTCACATTTAGGAATGGCAAGTGATGGTAGATACATTTATGTGGTATCAGGACAATATGGACCACAATGCAGAGGGCCTACTGCCCGGACATTTGTGCTCGACACTGAGACCAAGAAGTGGAACAGCATGCCCCCGTTACCTGCTCCTAGGTATGCAGCTCTTCTATGAAGTATGTAAACCGTCTTGTTATACTTTCCAAAGGTTATATGCTCTTACTGGGCAAAACGTTTATTGCCAATTATCATTGTCCTCGTTGTTTTCTGAAACCGTATGATCAGCTTAATTGTTTGGTGGTTTCTGTTGGTTAGTTCCTTGCTTTGTGATTGTATCTTTTTATGCATATATGTGATCTAATTGTCACATCCTAATCAAAAGCCTGAACTTATCAAATTTGGGTCATGAAGTGTTAGTTCGTGCAAATAAATTGATTATAAAGACTTGGTTTGTAGGTTTATGTTTTCTAAAAGTTAGATTAGACTTCATATCATCGTGTAAAGGTGGGTTTCACAAGTTTAGATTTTGGCGGTCTAAGTTTGGCTTCATAGTTTGTAAACTTAAATGTAGGAAGAAAAGATTAAGTGCAAACAAGTGAGCAAAGAGTTGATTAATTATGTAGGAGGTTAGACATCTAATACGTTGTCTATATTGTCTTGAACCTTCTGCTTGTTTAAATGTGTATTTGAAAGAGTAGAAATTGTAGAGTTAATTGAAAACAACTTGAGATTGCAAATCAAAATACCTGGACTTTGCTAGATCAGGAAATGAAAGAGTTTATGTACTATCAGCTGCCACCACAATTGATTCTTGATCTGAACGTATGAAAATATTTTTGTAGTGTGAACTTTAAGATAGAAAAAAAATGTTCTGTCATTTCTAGTTAAAAGGTTTTTAACACAACAGTTTGCAGATATGCTCCAGCAACGCAATTATGGAGAGGAAGACTTCATGTGATGGGTGGTAGCAAGGAGAATCGCCACACACCTGGATTGGAGCACTGGAGCATTGCTGTAAAAGATGGAAAGGTATTGGAGAAGAAGTGGCGGAGTGAAGTACCCATACCCCGTGGAGGACCACACAGGTCTTGGGACACTACTTTTTTTTAATTAAAATTTCACCACTAGTCATTTAGAGTTGTAATCCATAATGAACGGAATACAGATATTTTAGGCAATCCAAATATTTGAAAACAGTTCGTCTAACATATCCAATATTTCAACTTGACATTCTACAGGGCCTGTATCGTGGTCAATGATCGGCTTTTTGTTATCGGTGGTCAAGAAGGTGACTTCATGGCAAAACCTGGTTCGCCTATTTTTAAGTGCTCCCGTAGACATGAGGTATATTTCGATGTTAGCTCTAGAGTTTGTGATAAGCTGGCTCATCATATTAAATGCGTGTGTAGGTCATATTTTATCCCGAAACATTGACACAGGCAGACATTCCTCACATTTCTTTCAATGTTCACCCTTTGTTCACCTAGCATCAATAGGTTTTATTCATCCTTTGTTTGTTTTGTTTGTTTGATTTTTTTTATTTGTTCTTTTTTTTTCTGTTTATTTTGTTTTTACGATAGGAAACATAACTTTTCATTGTATCAATGAAAAGAGAGCAATACTTAATCTTAATAAAGTAACTTTTAATCTTATATTTTTGTGATGGATAGATGAGGAGCATGTAAATAGCTGCAACTTAGGATGCACCTAATCATTAATCTACTTAAAATATGAAAAAACTAAATATTTGAAAAAAAATATAAAATATAAAAAACACAAGATAACCCATCCTAATAACAAGGATTAAACAGAATCATGTGGGCGGTGACCGGCCACCATATCTAGGGATTAATTTCCTAGGAGTTTTAGGCAGGTGTTTTCTTGACACCCAAATGTTGTAGGGTCAGGTATCCCGTGAGATTAGTCGAGGTGTCCGGACACCCACGGATATAAAAAAAAATAACAAGCATTAAACAGAAAAAGATAAATGCCTCACAATTCAAACAAAAAGCTCAGAATTCTTGCAACTTCAAAACCTTCAAAACGATCTATATCCATGGAAGAGATTTATTTGACTCCTCTCGAACCATCCTTTGTTGAATCTACTTTTTCATGTTTTCAGGTTGTTTATGGTGATGTCTACATGCTGGATGATGAAATGAAATGGAAAACATTAAGTCCCATGCTGAAACCCGATTCTCATATTGAGTTTGCTTGGGTTATTGTCAATAATTCCGTTATCATCACCGGCGGTACAACAGAAAAGCACCCAATTACCAAAAGAATGATCTTGGTTGGGGAGGTCTTCCGATTTGATTTGGATTCATTTGTATGAACTTGTCTATCTATCTTTGAACAAAACCCTACTTTAAACAATTCTTTTTGTGTTGATCTTGTGTTTTAACAAATGCAGACTTGGTCAGTAATTGGAAAGCTCCCATACCGCATAAAAACAACGTTAGCTGGTTTTTGGGATGGATACTTGTACTTCACCTCAGGGCAGCGGGACCGAGGACCCGATAACCCACAGCCGAGAGCAGTAGTAGGTGATATGTGGAGAACCAAGTTAAAATTTTAAGCGTGGTTTAATTTTTCTCACAGATGCGTTGTGACTGTTATTAGACTTATGAAGATTTACTCAGATTTATTTAGATTCTTCAATTTTTAAATCTTTTGTATATCTTGTTATATCTTCACCTACTTTTTAGGGAAGTTTGTTGTATCTTATTTGGTTCACCCTATTATAAATGGGTGCCTATAGTTTGCGGAAATCTTAATGTCAGATTGAAAACATCCCCTTCAATGGCCTCTTCTTTTTCTTCCACCCAACCCAACCTTGCTGTCTCAGACCTTCATCCAACATCTGTAATCTGGTTCCCCTTCGTCTTAATGCAACAATGGAAATATCAATTCTCAGCAATCTTCTGTGCTTACGCTTTATTTTGGCCACTTGGATGACTCAACACCCATGCCCCCAAAATACCTCGTCGAAACTGGTACCATTACCTGCTCCTCCGACCATCACCACTGAAATCAATCCAGACTATCTTTAATGGAATTATCGGGACTTAGTCCTCATTTACTTGATCAACGCTACACTTTCCCATTTGCTTTCTCTCGCAACAAGAGAACTTTGGCTTAGTCTTGAGTCCCGTTATTCCTCCAAAATTGCTCTATTGTGTTAGAACTTAGATCCAATTTGTATAAAATAGAAAAAGAACCTACTGAGAATGTTGTAAAGTTTTTGGTTGTTCGCCTTGCCGGTAACTATCGATGATTAAGAAAGTCTTTTGTATATTCTAAACCCTAAACTCGTTTCGCACATCAATCAATCCACACATGTGATGCCACTCTATTTCTTGCTGAACTTGAAGTCTTACTTGAAGTTGAAGCCAAAACCATTGACACTCTTCACTCGATGGCAGACCCGGCTCCAACAGCAATGGCCGCCTTCTGGCCTATCGGTTGCAGCAGTCGTGGTTCCTTCAGTAGAGGTGGCAGGTGTGGTCGAAATAACGGAGGAATCCAAATGATTGGTGGGTGACTACATTCCCAACCTTAGCTTCTCAAATGGTCGAAATATGAGCTAGGGGTTTTCCTTCCATTGTGGCCCTACTTCCAATAATGGGCCATAAAGGGGACTCCAAATGGCAAAATTTGGAAGGTGATTTTAATTTATAGCAAAAATTTTAATTTATAGCAAAAAAAAGAAAATCATAAGATTTATAGCAAATTCGATAATAACGGTTGTTCCAACTTTTCAATAATTCCAAAATACCCTTAAGATGGATTGTAACTAAAGATTTTATTTTTAAAAATCTATTTTATCTCTCTTTAATATGGAAATTTACTAAATCTCTATTTTTTTAAATATTCTATTAATATTTTAAAAATAAAAAACAATATTCTGCAACAATTATAGTTGACGAAGATTTTGATGATGAGCTTGCTTATTCTGGTACTGACTTGCTCCATTTTTCCTTGTTATGAACGCATGCTTCAGTAATGCAGCTGCAGTCCATCTCTTATGAGCTTCTCTTTGCAAACAACAAGCAATAAAGTGGCGAAACTTCGATGAAGCAGTGGTCGGAGCCTCCGGTGGCTGAGCCATACATATAGCACACATCAAGCTAGTCCAATCCTCGAGCAAGAGGAAAGCGACCCAGATAGAATTCCAATATGCTAACACCAAAGCTCCAAACATCCCCAGCATAACCATTGTACTGACCCTGATTTAGATCGGAATTGATTCTCTTAGGGCTCATATATGAAATAGTCCCAACCCAGGAATTACAAGGGTCCATAGTCTGTTCCAGGATTCGACCGATGCCAAAATCAGCGATCTTAACCTGCCTTCGAGAATTGATGAGAAGATTGGAGGGTTTGATATTGCGATGAACAATACGTCGGCTATGAAGATAAGCAAGACCGCTAAGAATCTGGCGAGCCAAATCAGAGAGTTGATGTTCTTGAGGGATGTGGGTTCCTTCCAAAGAACCCCGATCCATATACTCAAGAAGAACCTGGATTTCACCGTTATGATCAAACATATCATGGCACTTAACAACGTAGGGATTGTCAACGTCACGAAGGATCTCGACCTCACGGCACATCTGAAGCCTAACGGCATCTTCATGATTTTCGTAAATGACCTTGAGAGCATAAACACGAGCGGTGGGACGGTGAAGGACTTTGTAAACTGTACCTCCACATCCACTTCCGATTCGGCTGACTCGCTCAAAGTCAAAAAGGGCGAAAGGGTGAGGTTGGTGAGGATGAGGATGAGAGTCCAGGGGGCGATTGGTGTTGTGGAGTTGACTGGAGGAAGGAGGAGGGGCAGAGTTGGAGGAGGTGGGAGGGAGAGGAAGAGGAACGGCCAAAGACGTATTGTCCCGTTGAGGAAGATGAAGATTAAGATGAGGACGACGACCATTGGTAGGAGGATTTGTACCGGGAGGCGGCTGGAGAGGTCTCATCGGGGGTGATGAAGAAGAAGAAGAGAAAATTTGTAAATCTAAATCTTGATTTTCACACTTTTCGAAAATAAATCTTGAGGAAGAAGATGGAAGAAAATGATAGAGGTTGTTGGGGACAAATATTAACAAATACAAGATGTTTGTTTAGTTGATATGCACCCTATTTTTTACTTAGATGCAAATAGGTTGTTTAGTCATATGCATATATTATTTTTAGCAAATACAAAGTATTTGTTATATTATTTTTAGCAAATACAAAGTATTTGTTATATTATTTTAGCAAATACAAAGTATTTGTTATATTATTTTAGCAAATACAAAGTATTTGTTATATTTTTTTAGCAAATACAAAGTATTTGTTATATTATTTTAGCAAATACAAAGTATTTGTTTATTCGAGATTTTTCAGATTTTGTATTTTAGATTTTTGAAATCAAGCAAATGGTGTAAATTGTATTTTCTTTCAAATATGTATTTTAGACCTGTCTCTTAATTTGTTAAACTGTCTTTCTTTCGAATACATCATATGTGCTACTGTGTGTGCCAGTGTTTAGTAATTTTTTTCTATATAAGGTATTTGATTTTTTGGTCTTTAATATTGATATTTGTGGGTCTAAGTTT
>JBBPDJ010000019.1:10349645-10360552 GCA_037974625.1 Cucumis cinereus
AATTGCGTTGGATTCATAATTTTGAGCTCTACACAATAGACTCACCAAAACACTAGAATTGTTAATAAATAAAATCAGGTTTGTTATCATCAAAACATTAATTAATTAATTAACTAAAATTAATTAATTTGAGATTAAGGGCCAAAAAGCCAACAATGTTCGCCTTTTGGGATCCTTGTGACGATGTTAAAACCGCATAATTGATTTTATTTCTAAAATCACTTCTACGCTTGTTTAATGAGGTTTTAGTGTAATTTCTCGAGTTTACTTGAAACAAAAACAAGAATTTAAAACCAGACTCTTGAAAATTTTAAATCGTTTTATGAAAGAAATTGAAGAAACATTCAAATCGACTTTATGCAGAAAAATCAAATAAATAAATGCATAAACAATGTAAAACTTTTGACGTTTGGGCCCAAGTAAGACATGCAATTTGTAAAAACTAAAAATACTCATGAAAACGGATCCAAAACTATAGCGGAAGCAACTGGTCATATAGTCCCAATGAGCATGGTCGCATATTCCTCTTGTCCCTCGCCGATCTTCTTTTTCCTTAGCCTTAAAAACAAAAACACAGAAGGGTGAGTATATAAATATACTCAGTAAGGAACTCTCTCTATTGGTCATACTAGGTAGCTGTTGATTTCTCACTTAGTCAGTACCCTGTTTCACACAGTAATAACGGTTCACAAGGAAAGTCCATATCAGCCTAATAGTAAGGGTCAACCTAGGAACCTGTGGGAACACATGCAAAGCAGCCTAGTGTATCATCGGGTCGCGTGCCACACAGTAGCGAACCCGTTCCTACTATCGATGTTTGTAATGATAGAGATAGACATAGATAGTGGTCTATCATAGTCCATCGTAGATAGACTGTGATAGTTTGCTTTATTTTGTAAATATTTTAGTTCATTTTGCTATATTTGAAAATAACCCAAAGCTTAAGATATAAATTGAATTGATAAATCTATTAGTTTGGATTTTTTAATTTATATAACTCCAATACTTTAATGGTATAGATTGATTTTCTTTTCAAAATTTTAATATTTCTCCATAATTTTCTTTCTATAACTTGGATATCTCTAATATTATCCTTAACATTTCTTTCTCTCTAATAAATATTTATCTATCTTACTCTAAAGATAAATTTTCTCCCTAAGCCCATGACACCCTTACTTGACTCACCTAGAAGTTCCCCAACTATCGACATAACTTTTGCCACAATCCCTTTCATAATTGTCAACTCAATAATTACTTTCTACAAACTTGTTGAGTCATTAAAGGGTTATTTGGTTTAATGTCTTTGATGATGTCTGAGAATAAAAGATGTATGGGAATATGATGCATGGAATAGGATGTCTAAGAATAAAAGATGACTCTGTTTGGTTTTATATGAAAAATGCTATTAGAATGACAGAATTGTATGAACAAAATCTATGTTTATACACTACAACAAACTGGACCTTTTATGTCAGTTGACAAAAAGTAAAAACAAATGTATAATTCAGGTTTTTTTTTTTATAAAAAAAAATGAATCTCTAATGTCGGTTTAAACTGATATTAAAGATCAGATACAATGTCGGTTCTGAACCATCATTGTATTGACCATTATTGTTTCTTCTTTAGAACAAAATCATTTATCTCTCTTTCTTCTCTGTCGTTTCTCACACTTTCTCCTCCAAATCCTCATTTTCTCTCCCTTTTCATAGTTCCATCGTCGTGCTTGTCATCAATGTGCACACCCCGTGTTCGTTCGCAAGCTTTGTTCGTTCTTATTAGTTCCTGAGTTTTCGTTCGTCATCATCGATTACAAAAACCCAAAATAAGTTGCGAGTCTTCGTTCGTCGTGGTTTTCAACACAACGTTGTCGTCGTTCATGCATCGTCATGGTCTGCGTTCGCCATGGTATCCATCACAACATTGTGCATCGTTGTGGTCTCCAATGGTCATTGCGAGTCTCCGTCATCAGGGATGTTCGATCGTTTCAGAATTTGTCGGTTCGCACGTCTTTGTTCAGGCTCAAAGATTGGTGAGTAGTTTTAATTGTTTCGCATTCTTTTGAGAACCGTATTTTGGATTTAGATTTGGATTTTTGTTTGAATATCTGTATTTTCATTCATTTTCTAATTTAGGATTTAGGGTTGGAAGAATTAAGATGACCCATTCGACCGACCCAATATGTAAAATGATCAATTTTTTAAAAAAATAATGCCAACTAACCTTATGCTTACATCATAACAATACCAAATTACGGACTTTGCCCTTACCTTTTTATCTCGCGCTTGCTATACCACAATCTCATTGTCTCGCTTGGATTTGACTCATGATGTGATTGATTGTCAGAGTACGAACGATTTGACAATATTTTATAAAATTAAAATGAATAATATAACATTGAGCCTAAACAAACAAGCAATTGTGTCTTTGAATTGGAGCTTCATTTGAACGGTGAATTATTTGTTGACGGAGTTCGTCTCAACAGTTATTTGTTGAGTGGAGCTTCAAATCTGCAGAAAAAAAAACCCCTATAAAAACATAGGGAGGGCTTACTCAAATTAAAAAAAAAAAAACAAAAGAAGAGATATCATATGGAAATTAACTCAACTATTTAGTTTATAGGAGAGATTTAGATTTGAAATTCTTTGATTTCAAAAATTTAGATTAACAATTTTTTTTTTTAAAAAAATGAAATCCACGTGCCACGTGTTTAAGTATGAGGTAGATATTAAATATAATATGATCGATTTTTTTTTTTTTGGTAGATAAAATCCTTTTATTTAAGGTGGAGGAGATATTAATTAGTAGATAGTGTGATTTTTTAATTAAAAAAAATCTTTATTTAAAGTGAAAGAGATATTAGTTGGAGGGTAAATAAAATTTAAATTAAATGAAAAATAAATAAAAAGAACATTGAACTTTCCACTTCATCTACCTTCCGATCGACCTCCCTCAGTTGATAACAACAATTGGAGGAAAGCCACAAAGTTGCAAAAAGAAAAAGAAAAAAAAAAGAGAGAGAAGAGCTTATTGATCCAAAAAAAAAAAAAAAAAAGTAAAAAAAAAACAAACATAAAATATAAACATAAAAGTAATGGAAAACAAACCTAAAGTTTGAAGAAAAATAGGTTATTAGATTCAAATTTTAATTAGGTTTGATCTTAAATAAAAAATCAAGGATAAAAAAACAGGACCATTTAGTGGAATATTGTTGTTTGAAAAACTTTTTAGAGAAATACGGTACTTTTGAAACTAATTAGAGAAATATAGTAGTTTTTGGATGAGAGAGAAGGGCGAGGGTTTAACCCCCTTATGTGAGAGAAGATGGAAAAGTGGAGGAAGGGCGAGTGTTCAACACTGCCCTTTTGGGAGATGGATGGTCTGTTGTATGGAGAGAGAATGGGCGAGTGTTTACACTCGCCCATAGGTGAGAGAAAGTGCACGTGACGACAGGATGGGCGAGTATTGAACACTCGCCCATGCACTCTTCCTTCTTCTTCAGTCCGCCTGCAACTACCAAACCTTTTGTCCTTGCCGCCGTAGGGGTGGAAACGGTTCGGTTTTTGTTGTTTGTCAAGCCGAATTGAATCGAATTTTTAAAAAATAATAGTATACCAAACTGAACCACACCGTTTCTGCGTTTGGATCAAACCGAACGGAACCGTTCTAAAATTGGTTCGGTTCGGTTTCACCAATTGGTTTCTTTCACCTTAGAGTTCTTCACCCCTATTACACAACATAGAGTTCTATATTTAAATACAAAACAATAACATAGAGTTCTTCCACGCCTACATAGACAATTCAAATACACATTACACAACACAAATTTCAAATGCAAAACCATAACATAGAGTTCTTCCTCCCCTATTACACTAAGTAGAAAATTCAAATACAAATTACACAACACAAATAACCAAACATAGTCTCATACAATTTTTTTTCATTTTTCTTTCACATCACCCTCTTTCTCCTTCCCCTTACTCCTCGCCTTCGTTGCTTCGTCCAAACCCATTACGAAGACTAAGAACAAAACAATAAAATGGAAGCACAGTTTCAATAAATAGTTTCAACTTTCAAGTCATACCAAAACCTAAACTTTATTTTTCCAGAAAGCAAAATAAATCTTATATATAAATCTTATATATAAATCACAAGTCATACCAAGACGCGTCTGGGTCTGGCGTCGGCAGGTGGGATTTCGAGAGGGGAGGCAGTCGACAGGTGGGATTTCGAGAGGGGAGGCAACGGCAGTCGGCGACTCGCCTGAGGCAGAAGCGTTTGGGTCTAGCGGCACTGCGGCAGGTGGGATTTCAAATTTTCGAGAGGGGGAGGAGACTGGAGTGTGGCTGCTGCGACAAAACCCTAAACTATTTTTTGTAAAATAATATAATAAATATATATATATATATATATAATAAAAATATAATTTTTTTTAACTAAATCGGTTCGGTTCGGTTTGAAAGCGGTTTTTTGAAATAAAAATCGCAACCGAACCGAATAAAATCGGTTTCGTAAATTTCAAACCGCATCGAACCGAATTTTTCAGTTTTGAAATCGGTTCGGTTCTGTTTTGAAGTTCGATTCGGTTTCATCGGTTTTAATGTCCACCCCTACGTCAAGTTGTCGGTGACAACGACAAGACCAGTTGAAACGTCGTCGGCAACCTACATCCGTCGTCTGCAACCTATTGCCTGCACCAGTACCACGCGTCTTTGACCGACAGCGAGCGTCTTGTCGAAGCGTCGTCTGCAACCTACGACCGTTGTCTGCAACCTATCGCCTGCACCAGCACCACGGGTCTTTGACCGACAGCGAGTGGTCTTGTCGCGCGAGGAGGAAGGCCCTCCTCTTGGGACAACTTGAGGGGCGAGTTTTGAACACCCGCCCCTCTCCTTTAAAACCCACCCCCAACCCCACACATCCCCACATCAAATCCCTCAATTTTTCCCTCTTTCTCCCTCTTTCTTCTACACCCGAGACCCCCCACCCCCATACTTTCCTCCTTTGAAGTTTCCTACCCATCCTCACAACATCCCTCCATTCCTTCTTCAAAATCACCCGAGGCCCCCCTGATATTTTTCTTCAAAATTTCCCACACTAGCTTCACAAAATTGCATTTAAATTTTTAGTTCATCCATTCACCAGTCGAAGACTTTTTTGGATAGGTTTGTATTATATATTTTTAAAAATATTACACATTAACTTAACATTTATTCTCAAATTATTTTTAAAAATTATTATTTTGTAGATTTCGTTGTTGTTTGATAAAAAGGAGAGAAAGAGGTAAGTTTAAAATTTCTTTTGGTTCAATTTGTAATTATATTGTTGAATTTTGTTAAGTTTTAGATTTGTGGTCATTTTATGATTACATTCGATTTTGTGTTAATTTTATGATTGAAGTTTGATTTTTATATAGTTTATGTTTTTAAAATGTTTAGGATTAAAGTTTAATTTTAGGATTAGTGTTTAGTATAGGGTTAGGGTTTAATTGTGAGATTAGGGTTTAATTTTAGGATTAGGAATTAAATCTAGGATTAGGGTTTAATTTTAGGATTAGGGTTTAATTTTAGAATTAGTGTTTAGTATTAGAGTTTAATTTAGGATTAAAGGATTTTTTTTGTATGTGTTTTTGTAAATTTTAGGATTTTATATAGTTTTAATAATTTAGAAAAAAATGAAATTTTAAATTGTTTAGGATTAAAGTTTAATTTAGGATTAGATTTTTTTTTTGTATGTGTGTTTGTAAATTTTAGAATTTTATATAGTTATAATAATTTAGAAAAAAAATTAATTTCTTTAGGATTAAAGTCTAATTTATGATTAGTGGATTTTTTTTTTTTTGTGTATGTGTGTTTGTAAATTTTAGGATTTAATATAGTTTTTATGATTATAGGATTATTTTTTTGTTGATGTGGTTTTAATATTATTTATTTATTGTTGTTATTTTCTTTTGTTTTTTTTATAGAAAATGGGAGAAAAAAACATGGTCTTCCTGTTATTTACTAACGATCAAATGATTGATGGGGTTGATGGAGTTGAGTATAATCAACCTCCATGTGGAAGTTTCAGTATCATACATTTCATATGCCGATTGGCGAGTGCACAGTAACATTGCAAGATGTCGAAGTCTTATTGGGATTACCTGTTGTTGATGGTGAGCATGTCACTGGTGAAACTCATCACGATTGGCTAAAAATCTGTCAGATATTACTCGGTGTGACCTCACCACCTGAACAGATTAGAGGCTCAAGACTAAGTTTACCGTGGCTGGGGTCACAAGTTCCTGGGTTAGATGACGATGCGAATGAGAAAAACATCATAAGGTACGTCCGTGCGTACATATTACAGTTGATGGGTGAAAGTATGTTTTCAGATAAGTTTACCCGATTTGTCCACTTAATGTTCTTGCCGTTGTTGATTGATCTTCAAACGACAGGCCGATATTCATGGGGTGGAGCATGTTTGGCATGACTGTATAGACAGTTGTGCAAAGCATCTAGCAAGGTGTTTGTGAAATTGTCGGACCATTAATACTCTTACAAATATGGGCTTGGGAAAGATTCCCAATATTGGTTGCGCAGTTCCGACAAGTTAATGAACATCAATTGCTGGAAGAGCATACGGTTCGAGGTACGTTGTTTAAATTTAATTTTAAATTACTCCATAGTTTTTATACGATTAATTATACTTAGTATGAAATCTAAATCTTAATTGAATAATGCAGATGGAGAGATCAATTTCGAGTCACTAGGTCCGCAACACATGTAGTGTCACAGTATAGATACATGTTTGATCTTCTACAACCCGATCAGGTACGTGAATGTTGTTTATGACTGTTATGTTCCATATAGTTTGTTTTAAATGTTATGTTTTGTATTGTTTGTTTTAATATAATATGATATGTTTCAGATTGTTTGGGAACCATACAAAGCTGTCATGAGTGATTTGCCTAATTTTTGTACTAACAGTAAAGACATATGGCGGACAGTTCACATTGGTGAATGGCATCATCCTGATAGAACTATCAGGCAATTTGGTCTCCTACAAGATGTTCCTGCTAACTGTAATATCGAACCACTGATGCATAATATTGACCTGCGAACTTCGGATTGGTCTGATAGAGTCGCACATTTGGTGATGCGATGGGTAAATCACAGAAGATTTATTGCTGCTGGGCCTACAATTGAGCAAATATACATGGATGTAACTCAAGAATACATTCATTGGTATAGAAATATTACGAGGCTCTACATTACTAGACCAGGAGCATCTGTGGGTCATCTGGTACATATTTTAATATTTTCTAATTATATTTTAGTGCAACTTTTATTTTGAATACTTTTTAATTTTTTTATTATTTCATAGAGATCGAATAAAATTAGACTTGATGAAGTGGCAGATGATTCACAAGAGGTCCGTAGTATATCCCGCGATAATGTGTAGTACATGAACAACATACATTATATGTATGATGTACCCATTGTAAATGCTCTAGTCCAAAGGAGACGTGCTGAAGTGAAAGAGCCTGAGTTGGATGAAGTTTCTCCTGCACAAAACGAAACAGATCATGTTAGTCAACTGATGATGATGCCAGTCTTTGGTACAACATATTCTGATTCAGGGGCTGGTGAAACATCAAACTTTGGATCTGGATATTTCAATTCAGAGGAAGGTCCATCGTCATCAAACTTTGGACGAGAATATTGTGATATAGGGACCTCCCAAACATCTTCCTACATGTATAGACACGGGCGCGACCGCAGAGAGCATAACGAATATTTATATTATGAACCGCCTGCAGAGGTACCTAATCATTTGGAGGACCAATAACAACCAGAAAATCAAGAGGGAATAGATCGTTAGAGAGTTCAAAGTCGACGACGACAACCAGCTCGAAATCGACGACGTCCGGGTTGTGGACACACTAATTTTTTTTCTTTTCCAATGAATGAACTTATGAAATTATTGTATTAATATATTTAGTTACTTTTGTTTTCAAATGAATGATCGACTCGTTAAAAAAAGAAATCCAATTACAATTCATGGCGAAGAAATTAAAAAACAATTACAATTCATTAAAAAATTACAATTACAATACAATAAAAGAAATTATAATTACAATTCATGTCGTTTAATTTAAAAAATAATTTGAAGAATAATTTTTAAAAATTACAATTTAAGTTAAATAATTCTTTTAAAAAAAGAGAACAACACTAGACCGAGTGTAATCGTTAAATAATTAAAAAGAAAAAATGAAGGCTAATTTAAAAAAGAAACAAGAAAAAAATAAGTTAATTACAAAAATAAGTTAAATGTGTAATTAAAAAAAATAGAAGTCAAGCCAAATAGGACCATTTAGTGTAATTAAATGTGTAATTAAAAAAAAAAGACCTAATGGCCGAGTGTTCATTTGTAATTAAATGTGTAATTAAAAAAAATAGACCTAATGGCCGACTATTGAAGCTTCTTCAAAGCTTTATGAGAATGAAGATGAAGATGAAGAATATGGAAATTTGTACGAAGCATTTAAATAGGAATTTTAGTAAGAGAGATAAAAAAAATAATAATAGAAAAAAAAGACAAAGATTGGCTTCTGGTAATTAAATGTATAATTAAAAAAAAAATATACCTAATGGCCGAGTGTTCAACACTTGGCCATCTCATGAAAATAAAAATATAAGAAAAATTTGTACAAATGTCTACCTATTGAGAAAATGTTTTTCCATGTGAAAGTCGTTGGGTTCGTGAATAAGTCCACTGTCTTGAAAGCAAGAACGATGTGACTTCAGTGCTATATCACAATAAGATAGTTGCTGGTAAAGGTTCACACAACACTCAGTACTCTAACGTGCATCCGCCAGAGAATGGATTGGAATCAATTGAATATTGTAACTCAAAAACTCGAGATACAAAGACAGAGAGACAGAAAACTAGGGATTTTTTTGTGTGTATCCTTTGAAGAAGTTGCAGACTTAAGAAGAAGAAGGAAAAAACGTTAAGCAATTAAAAAGTTATGAATTAATTTCAGTAATTAATTCAAATCACAATATAATTTGGCAAATAACACGTTTTAATGATAATAAAATGGTAAAAGATTAAAAGGATAGGTAGTAAAAGTTTATTTCTTTTTTATGCAAGCGGGGATACCGTCTTTGGTCTCAAAAACTTCTTATATTTTTCGAGCATTTGAAAGTTGACTACATCTTTACCGCTAACAAATCTGACAAAGTAAATATGTTGTCAAGATTGATCCGAACAGTTTGAAAGCCACAGATTCGTTGAAATCCAAAGCCACAAATCTGCTGCAATCGGTGAGTCTAGTACCGAGCTTGTTGTAGATACAGAAAAACAATAAGACAATATGTGGTCACTTACTCAATCAAATGATGAATGCGTTGTTTGATCTGTTCGTGGTTCAGAAATCTGATTTGGGACATTCTGGAGTCCAGATGTGGAGGAGATGATGTCGGTTGTAAAAAGTACGTTGTTGAAAAATTGCTGCAATTCTAAATGACGGACGAGAAATCAATTGTAGACTAGGTTCGTGAATATTGAAATCCGATACTGAATGTACTACTGAAAGGTATGAAGATGTGTGAAATTCTCCAAGTTAAGTTAGTGCTCCAGAAAATTCCACCACTATGGAGTGACTATTGAAATCACCTGAAGCACAAGAAGAAAGATCTAACACTGTAGGAATTGATCACCCACATGGACACTGAAGAAGCGAACCCACGAAAGCTAAGCTAATTTCTAGAAATTTAAATTCTGTTATTGCTAATTTGGTTGAGTCTTCTGTTGCCAACAAAAACAGGTTAAAAAATAACAATAAGAAGTTTTGTCAAAAATAACTCACTCAAAAGAAAGGACTTCACAAAGCCACTGTTGGAAATATCAAAAAAACAAAAAAAAAAATATTATGTTTGTAGAAAATAAGGCACAAAGCCTACCAGTGTAACCAGAAGAAAGGAACGTCAGATCAACAACCTAACTCACAAGCCCATCTTACAAAGCAAAACAACATTATTGTTTTTGGTGTTGTGGAGGCCAACTTGGTGGAAAACAAATTCAATTGCATTCTGGACACTTGGAGCATCGAGGCACTTTTGCTCAAACGGGAGTTATTTCATGATTTCCAGGATACAACCAACGACAAGTGTGTGTTAATGGGCAACTCTGCTACTGCAGGAGTACTAATTGAAAAAAAGGAAGGTTCTCTTCAACCTAACTTCCAAAAAAACTTTATCCTTGAGTGATGTTCTCTATGCATCTCCTCTACTTATAGAGACCTAGTGTCTGGAAGTTTGTTGAATCAGGCTGGACTTAAATTGTACTAGAGGCTGACAAGGTTATTCTAACAAAAAAATGACGACTTTGTTGGTAAGGGGTACTTATATCGTCGAATCAATTGGTAAAAATTTGTTTCTTTTTCGCTCAATTGTGATTACCTAAATCTCGACAAACAATGGTGGTGATAAAATTATACTATCACCACCAACACACTTTAGAAGCTCATTTGCAAGTCTATATATATACCCACTTGCCAATCACAAATCTTGCAACATGGGACAACTACCACCTCTTTTCTCTCAAAATCACTTTTTTTTTTTCTTTTGCTATGGGCCAAAAGGAAAAAATTGGTTGAATATTGTAGTTTTGCAAAGATTTTATCAAAATATGGTAGTTTTGAAAGTATTTAGAGAAGTACCGTAGATTTGCCCCTCTCCTATGGTCGAGTGTTGAACACTCGACCAAGTTCTTTTTTTTTTTTTTTTATAGGAGGCCGAGTGTTGAACACTCGGCCTCCATGCAATTCTTTTTTTTTTTAATTTCATATAAGGCCGAGTGTTGAACACTCGGCCTTCATTGCATAATTTTTTTTTTTTAATTAATAAGGCCACATTTTCATC
>JBBPDJ010000019.1:10360652-10388748 GCA_037974625.1 Cucumis cinereus
CTGGGCAGGCGCGGCGACCTCAGCGAAGCTCCCCGGCGTGCGGCTTGGCGATGGAGGAGGTCGACTTCGAGCGGGTCGACGATGGGGCGCGCGGCTAGGCTTCAACGTCGTGGATGGCTTGCAAATGGCGTGCAGTGAGCGGCGTCTGGGCGACTGCGAGGGCCCGAGCTAGGTAAAATTTTGAAATTGAAAGAACTTGAATTTTCTAGAGGGAAAAAAACCATAAGAAACACACGAGGAAAGAAAATGCAAAGATTTGTTGGAATAAGATATCTTCCTTTTTTGAGCTGTCGTACTAGAAAAATCTTTATGTTAGACATTGTTTAGATGTGATGCACATTGAAAAAAAAATGTTTGCATGAATATCTTAGGAAAGCTACTTGATATTCCAGGAAAAAATAAGGTTGAATTAAATGCTAGACGTGATTTAGTTCATCTAAAAATTCGACCAGAGCTTGCCTCTATCAGCGGTGAAAAGAAAATATGCATTTCTACCGCGTGTTAGACGCTTACGAAAGTAAGAAAAACGATGTGTTTTGAAGACTTTGTCCAAAATAAAGATTTCTGAAGGTTACTCGTCCAACATCAGAAACCTTATACTCTAACATCCCAAATTTTAAGGTAATTTGTAATTTCTTTTATTAATTATCTCATTAAATGTTGGTAAAATTGTAGTTTTGGGATGTTTAAATTTTGGGTTTAATTTTAATTGTTGAGGTTTGTTTTTTGTGTTTGGTGAAAAGAAAAGAGAATTAAAAAGGAAAGAGAAGGGGGATTTATTTTTGGAAGAAAAGAAAAAGAAAAGGAAATAAAACAATATATTATATTATTATTATTTCTTTTCCCCTTTTAAATTAATGAGGAAATTAGGTTTTTTGTTGCATCTTCTTCTTCATCCCATCAAACCCTAGCCGCCACCCTCACGCTGTCGCCGTCCTCACGCCAGCTCCTCTGTCGTCGTCGCAGCCACGCCGGACGACCCACGACGCCAACGCTTCCAGTTGCCACTTGCAGCCGCCCACCTCCGTCGTCGAGCCGAGGGAGCCACACACCTGAGTCGATAGCAAGCCATCCGCGACGCGCCAGCTCCTCCCAGCCACACCTCGCGCGTTCGCGCCTCCGCCAGCTGCAAGCTGTCCGCAACGCCGCGCCAACCGCGCCAAGTCGCTCGCAGCCGCCGCCTTCCTCCAATCCGTCCGCCCACGACAGCCGCGCGCTGTGGAGCACGAGCAGCCGAGAGCTGCACCATCCTCTCCGTTTGCGCCGCGCCCGAGACCACGACGCCGCAAGATGCGTCGTCCTCTACGTTAGACGTCGCCGCACAGCCCGCGCGCCCAGTCGTTCGCGAAGTCGCGCCTACATCTCTGCTTCGTTTCGCGTCGCAGCCGACGCCTGCACCTTCAGTCGCGCGAAGCCTCATCGAATCTACAACCCCGAGCCAGATCTGCTTTCCATGAGCCGAGCCGAGCCTCTGAGGTTTTTGTCGCTTCCTGTCTCCGCTGCCACTGCTCTGTGTTGGTTTGTTGGTAAGGTTTGGAAAGATTTCAAATTGGGTTTTAGGGTGCCCAATGGAATTTTAATTAAGAATTTTCCTTGGATTAATTGGGTATTTTTCCTTGTTGTTTGAAGGTTCAAATTGAAGAGTCAATCGGGATTGTTTGTGGTACAATCGCCTTGATTTTCGTCTTTGTTGGTGAGTTTGGAAGTGGCTATTAATGGTTAGAATTAATTAATATCTCTTTTGGGAATAAAGTATTAATTAAAGTTCTTATGGTTGGAGTTAACTCGATTAGGGGAATCTCTGTAACTCGAGGTAAGGAATACTTCTACTGAATCTACGCTTTTGGCGAATAAGGTGTTAAGATGAATTTTGTGTCTGCTTTAGGGGTTGGACTCGGGTTATCTGGTTTATAAATCTGTTTGGATTATGCATGATTTGTTTTACCGTTTACCTGTGTTATCTGTTGCATGAGACATGTTCGAATTATTATGATCATAATGCTTGTACTGGATTTATTTGGATACGGTTTCTGTTAATTTACTTAATGATTTTGTACTTGGTGGAAAATTATAGGTCAGTTCTCAAGTCGTACGGTGACTTGATACTGACTAGCCAGTGACCAGCTTGTGTGACGTATCGTCGACTAGCCTGTGCGGCGTATTGTCGACCAGTCTGTGTGGCACTTCGTCACTAAAGGTCGTGAAGGGGGTCTGTACGGGGTCTGTTCCGACATATTTGTCAGTACTCAACCACTCGACTGTGTGTCGTAAAGTACAAGTCATTAGAGAAAGTTAACGGTTACCCAGTGGAGTCTGTAGTCGTTTTTCTTACTGGTTTTTTTTAATACTCATTCCTTTCTATGTTTTATTTCAGGCAAAGGTAAGAATAGACCGGCGAGGGGCAAATAGAACCAGTGACCATATCAGGAGGGACCAGGAGACCTATTTTTGCTTCCGCTTACGATTATTTGGCATTTTTTTCTTTATGATTAAACTTTTGTTGTTTTTTTTATTTGTAATGGTTTTGGTTCAGAAAACTATTTTAGGGATCCCGTCTAGGTTCTTTTCCTATCTTTTCCATTATTTATTTGATTAAACGTTTGAAAACTCTTTCTTATTTTATTTGGATTAAATTAAAGTATTTGTTTGTTTTGTCTTCGTCTTTTAAAATGAATTTATTGATTTTTACTTAAGTAACGACCCTGGGTTAAGGTTGAAAACCCGGGGCGTTACAGTCGATGACAAATTTAAAATAGCATGATTGTCATGTGCTCATACAACTATTGTTTCCTATGCAATAAGATCAGTAGTACCAAAACATGTCTGATACGTCATAACTAGGTTGTGCATAATTTTCAATTATGTATGCAACAAGGTACTGAAGGGATAAGAGCGTTTGCGCAACGGAAGATTTAACAGGACCATTACTCAAATTTAATTGGAAAAAAAAATACCAATATATTCGTAAAATTACAGAAATAATTTACTGTAAAATAATAAATGGTTAAGAATGTTTTAACATTAAAATAGATAAAATTTCAGACAAAAAACTAAAACTTACTTTCGTTGTCGACTCTGAATTTAAAAATCCCAAAATGTGTGAGGCCACCACCATTTGGAACCTTTCCTATCCTCCCAGTAGATAAAGTTTGATTTGTGGCAACCTTTTTGGGACTTGGAAACTTTTGGAGAGAAAAGTATAGTGAAAAAGAAAAGATGAACTTTTTTTTTTTTTTGTGTTATCTTGTGTTTTTATAAAAACACGGGGAGAAAAACTATTTATAACCGTCAAGGAGGTTTGTAGGATCATATAGGTGAATCTCAACGTTTACTACAGTTATTTAATTTCAATTAAATCAACAATTAATTAAATCATATTTAATTAATATTCCATGAATATTTCTCATATCTTTTAGTTTTAATTTAATAAAATAAAATTTAATTAAAATAAACTATTAATTAATTACTAAAATAAATATCTTATATTTAATTTAATTCTAATTTGAAATAAATTTAAATATAATATTCTCTCATAACCTTTAGTTTATTCTACAATTAATTAATTACTAAATCAAATATCTTTAATTTAATTCTGATTTGAATCATATTCAAATATAATATTCTCTCGTAACATATACTTTAATGTGTATCATATACGCATTAAATTTAATCTATAGTTTTAATATGAATCTAATTTACATTAAAATAATATTTAAAATTATTCAAATATTTTAATCTCTCATAACCTAATTTTGAATTACATCCAAAATAAAATTATATTATAAAGTTTAATTAAGATATAAACTTTATATTCTAATGTATCATCATACATTATATTAATTCTCTAAGTGAATTTGAACATTTTAAATTATATTCAAGATATATTAACCTCATTACTCTTTATGAGTTAGAAATGGGACCTAATGAATCTACATATCAGAAGTTATAATTATATGAGATTAACTGGTTAAATTCATTAACCATATTAATCAATATTCGTTAACTGTGTGTACATTCCATTAAAGACTCACATCTGAACTTTTCTCACTGTAGATATATTTCTGTGTCCACAGATATAAACCAATAACAGCAAGTTAGTCCTTCACAAGTGTTCATAAACCACTTGGGTCAAATTACCATTTTACCCCTATGTTACTACGTAGTCCTTAAATAACAGTGTTCCTCTAATGAACAACTTGTTTATGGTCCAACCACTAAACAGAAATTCATCTCATGTCATAGAGAGGATAGGACCATCTGTTCAAGTCTCGAACTCACCATTTAAGAGAACATTCATCTACTTACCCTTAAGTCGGGAAGGAAGGAATTCTGTCTTGTGTGATTTTGTTCCCAGCTCTTCACTCGGTCCTGTCTCCAAAATGGTAGGCTTATTTAGTCGGCAATCTGGTCATTCTCATCCGTACAAATCAAAGGACAATCCCTCGTGAACAAGAGTTCATAATACACCCAGGATTAAGACTCAGTTGCATAGGTCATCCTATTGAAATAAAAGCATAACTAGTCAACGAAGTTACATCTAGCTGTTACTATTCTGTGGTATAGTCTTATGAAAATTCATTGCATAGGATACCTCCACTTGCGTGACACCTATACAAGCATGTTGGATCATTGTGTTTATATCATAAATACAAAGTGGGTCGTATCCATGGTGTTACCAGAATAAGGTACCTAACCTTGTCCTATACTATAGACCCTTTAAGTTGTATCATGAACATTGATCCCTGTATGTCTCCACATACATCCAAGACTCATAAATCAGCTTAAGATGTTAGTTTATTTGATTTTGGTTAATAAGACAAAAAATTAAAATGGTCAATAACTCTTTAGTATAGGATGTTAGTTTATTGAATTTGGGTTAATAAGAAAACTTATATGTGGATTGAAGCTTGTCCTCTAATCCTTGTTTTCATTTATGGTTGATCTCTACCTTAGCAATCAAACTCCAAATTCACTTATTTATAGGTTATCCCTTGCTTTGCATTGAAACACTTGTTTTAAAAGGATTTGAGTTGTGTGAAAAATGATACTTGAAATATCCTAGTTTTACTATTTGTGACGGTGTATGCTTAAGCACATTAAACCTTACAAATTTTAGTTATCGTTTACATGTCTTTTTCAACTCGTGCCTTGGGACTATTTTTCCCTTCCTAATGTTAATTTATTTAATTGATCTTCAAACTTGGTTCGAATGTTCGGTTTCTACATATTCAACATCAAAACACATCAAAGAACACATTGTTCATATGGGAAGTAACAAAACTGTAAGTCAAAGAGAGCATTTTTTCAATGTTCTTTAATTATCACCGAAGTAGAATTTGGTTGCGGCCAATCCCATTGACGATGATGTGTGGTGGTAGTGAAGGGCATCCATCGTCAATGGCAGTCAACAATGGTGGGTGGTGGTCGTCGACCTGCCATGGTGGGAGTGAAAGGTAGAGAGATTTAGAAGGAATAGTGTGGGGGATATTGATGTAATTTTCACACATTATAAAATTTAGATATCAAAATTAAACACTCAAAAACCTTTTAAAAATTGATTTCTAACCGTTCACACTAGACTTTTTCTCCAAAACTCATTTTTTTTAAAAAGTCATTTTGAACGATTGTCAATCGTTACAAACCATGTCAAAATATTTTTTTTCTCAAAACCAAACACTTTAGAAGTCAATAAAAAAAAAAACATCCTTAAAACGTGAAACAATGAAAAGATATATTTTTTTTTCTTTCTAAAATTATTAGTATAACATATTGTATGTGTATACCATTTCTTTTGGGTGTATGTATATGTTTTCAAAAGTCCTATGCTCTCCCAAGTAAGATAATAAAAGTTGTTCACACTTGAAAATAAGTCATTACAATTTTTTTTTAACATAACATTCTGACGATGTAATGCTTGTACTATTAGCCTCAAAGTTAAAACTCAAATTCTTGAATTTGATATTCAATATTTTAAATGGATAGAATTTCCTAAGATATGACCGTAAACTATTGAACTTTCAAGTCTTTAACAACAAATCAAAAGAGATCTTCAGATTTTAATTGTAAAAAGAATCAAATTATTGAAAGTTTCAAGACATGATCATTATCAAAAAAATGCATATAAGCCACATTTCTCATTAGACTGGGAAAGAAAATCTGCACATCTTCTCTATTTTACATTCAAAACTAAGGATACCAAGTTTCATACTTTTGCTAGCTAAACTGCATCACAATAATATAACACTACGGCGTGGCAATTGATCAGATCAGCCTTGGTGATGACAACGGCAACGATATCGTAACTATATAATCACATTGGTGTATAATATACCACCTTCCATGACTTGACAACTCGAAACCCGGATGAAGCTTCACTTTTATCTCCACTTCAACGTCTTCTCAACTATGCTTTCAAAGTTGTCTAGGCTAAGAGGTCCAGAAAATTTAACCAGACAATGGCTAAAAAGCCAATGCTGAGTGTTGGCTGGCTATATCTCCTCCATTGCTCCAATATTCTTGCAACGGGAAATCGTAGCTGTATGGATATTCGACACTATGAACTTTGAGCTAAAAATTATAAGAATCAGTTACCATAAGGGAATGTTAGCATTTAGGCAGTGTGTTTAAGCATTTCCACCATCAGAACTACTGCAGGCTTGGTTCGGTAGGACCCCATTGCCGATATCTCCGTCCAAGCTCATTTGTTGGACTTCCTGTGGGGAGAGGATCTTGATGCTTCGTACACACTTCACAAAGTCACTGAAATTTCAAACAAACTCAAGTAAGGATAACGACTATGAGCTTGTAAGAATAAGTACTACAAGTGGCAAATGTTTGCATTAAAGAAGTAGATGAAAGACTCACTCCCAAGGGTCGTCCCCTACGAGCAAAACATCATTTTCATGATCCACATAAACAAGTTTCCAGCCTATCTTTTGCCTGTCCTCTAATTGTCCCTCTATACCGAACCTACGGGCGAGATCTTGTTTAAGCTCATCATAACCCGAGTAACGGGTGATATCAATAGATCTCCCGACAGCTCCACGTTTGTAAACCTTCAATATTGAAAACCAAGCAAGTTAAACACCATGGAGAATTTATAAGGAAATAGAAATGTAGGCATGCTTGGTCAACATTTTATATCCAATCATACCTTAGTGTAGGTTCGCATACGCTGGAACGGAGGCGGAGGGGCCCATTGGTTTCTATTCAAGAAGGCGTTATCGTTTATCGCCGAATCCATGGAATTAAATGTCATGTCTGGAATACCAAATGATTGGGAAACTAAAGAGGAAGAAATTTCCTGCTGAGGATCTTTCTGTGCATCATAGGTGGTGAGCATGGCCCCAGAAGAGAAATTATTGGAGAAATCTTTCCCCAAACCTCCAATGCCTTTGTCTAACAAAGGATCGGAACTTAACTGCGCTACCATTTGTCCATCGACATGATTCCCATACGGAATGTTATGGAGATCGGTTGGTACTTCCAAATCTTGAGAACTATCTTTAAACAACATTGGCTGTGAGTTGAAAGACATCATGTTATTCTGCTGCAACTGAGCATCATTCTGAGAAAGGCAAGCCGAGGTTGTAGAGGACGACGTATCCAAGAAATCCGTTTGAGCAACGACACCACTCAAGAAAGTTTGTTGAGCAAAAATTCCATGGCTTTGATTCTTGGAAATGTTCAGTGAAGGTTTAACAGCAGTCTTCTGTAGCAAATCTTTATGAACTAAGTTGGCATTTGGTGACATGTTATCCAATGTATTTGAACTGAATATTGTTGCAGCTGATTGAGCAACATCCTCAACCAATCCTGTGGTTCGATGAACCCTTCCATTGGCTACCGGTTGAACCAAACTTGGACAATTGTTCGTAGAAGGTGACGTGGAGCACGATGGAATGTCGTCCGTGATTCCAGATTGGCCAGCCCCTGCTGCTCCTGTTATTAAACTACTCGTAGCTGCAGAGAGCTGATTGTTTATTTGGGTAGGAGGAAGTCCCGTTGGCCTAGACATATCAGAAAGTACAGTAGATGAAGGTGGTTGCTGTAGTTGTGGAAGTTTCGGCTGCAAATGCTGATTCGAAAACCGATTATTCGTCTGGCCATTGCAATTTGCTGCCTGCTGTGGTAATACATTTGATGGAGGGCCTGCAGCTGGGCTAGATTGAGGAATGTCAAGCATTTGGTTAGATGACATGGACCTGGAAAAGCTTTGGGACGCATCTACCGACTGTCTCTGCTGATCTGGTAGTTGGGCGAGTTGAGTAGGTTGGAGAGCAGACTGCTGAGCCAGAAGTGATTGCTGCTGTTGCTGAAACTTCTGCAACATCTGTATTTGAACCTGATTATCCGACATTTGCAATTGATGATTTAACTGTTCTTGAATTGGTGATGGATTCATATTCTGTTGTTGATTCTGACCTAAAATTTGCTGATGCTGCTGCATTTGCAAATTCTGAGGGGTATTTCTCTGAAGCTGCTGGTTTTGCAAAGCAGTTTGCTGTTGTAGGATCCCATTAGTGTGAGGCTGCTGCATAATTTGAGCCTGAATCTGACTCGAGACTGCATTTTGGTTAATCAAATTCTGTCGTGTCTGCTGAGACATATCATCCAACTGCTGTGGTGGCTGCACAACAGACCCCAACGAGTTCATACTTGTCGGTAGCTTAGGTAGCTGATCTAACTGTTGAGCCTGAGAAAGTAGCCTTTGTGCATTGAACTGTATGTTGTTTGATTGAGGAAGTTGTGCATTTGACAAACCAAGTTGTCGAGAAATATCGACTCCACCAAGGTTTGGAAGCATGGACCCAGAAAACGAATGCATATAATTTGGCTGCATTGAATTAGAAAGTGAAGGGTTTTGCATATTCATCCATTGAACTAAGTTTAGGCCAGGATATCCCTGTGGATCTTTCATGCAAAAATCGTCGCCAAACATTGTTCTTTTAAATATACCATCCAAATCGGAGGAGTCGTCATCTGCAAGAAAAAATACTAGGACATTAGATTTCCACTCCAACATTAACTAGTTCACATCCAGACAAATATTCATCACCAAGCCAAAAATAATGTCAGTTTCCAGACAATTGACTGTCTTCTAAAATTGATTCATAAAAAGACGTTAGATATGGATTGTTTATTTTTGTGAGAGGTACAACACAAAGATCAATATCCCTTTCAGATTACTGACAGATTTGTAATGACATATAGACACAACTAGAAGACTTGACTCATGAATTGAAAACAACTGTTAAGTAAGTATTGTACCTGGCATTCCCGGTTGCCTCGGACGTTTCGATCTCAAAAAGGGAGGCGGACAAATGAAAAATGGAGCAATAACAGGCTCGATCTCCCATATGGAGACTCGATTTCGTCTTTCTCCTCCAGTCGACTCATCCCACCCAACCTAATCATGGATACATTATACTTTAGCAACATCCCAAACCATAGGTAGGAACAATTGTTTTCATGTATAAAGCATCAACTACTCAAATATGGGAGGAACAATGCTGGTACCAAACCTGTAGATTACGCCACTGTGAGCCCTTCCATCGAACAGGATCAAGATCACTTATACCAGTAATAGTGCCCATGTACCTGAAAAAAGATATGATTTTTTCCATAATAATTAAAACATGGTTTGAGAAAGAAAAGACAGACAAACAGGAAATAGAATTCACTAGATTTACCTTCTGGTTCCAGACTCTTCAGTTTCAAACATCATTCTGAAGCGCATTCCAAGTGATATTTGGTTTGCAGACACTGCCTTGTAATATTTGGCCAGAGGAATGACAAATTCTGAAGGACTTGCCCTGCATTTCAAGGGATAGGCATTTGAATACTCAAATTACTTTGATTCATCAACAAAAGATTCATCTTCACAATTATATTTATTTGCAAATTAGCATATACATTTAACTAGTTAGGAAGTAATTGACACGAACCTTGGGTTGTAGAAGACGGTGAAAGGGCTATTGTTTGCAGCAGCATGGGCAGCAGCTGCAAGAATACCAATATGCATACTATCACTTGACAATACTGATGATGATAAGTTTGTTGGTTGCCTGTTCGCTCGCCTGATGCCCAATAGAAGCTGTTGTTTTTCGTCTCTGCTCAAGACAAATAAACATCAAGCTGTTGTTTTGAAACACTTGCTTAACTATTAAAAAGCATTAAAGTTTCCTTTTTCATTAGATCGGCTTAATTGAACCACCAAACAATATAAGGTAATGATCATGATTCATGAACATGGATTTTTTAATTCAAATAACGACCAGTTTATACCAAGACATGTCATCATCACCTTATGAACAAAACTGAATCGCCAGCAAGAAGTCTCTTTCCACTAACAAATAAGCTCCAACCAGTTGTTAGCAAATGGCGTTTGGGTTGCCCTGCATTGGGAAAAGAAAAAAGAACACAAAGATGCAAGCCAGAGCTTAGAGAGCAATTCTTGAACACTTTCACATGACGAGCTCAAATATAGATGTCCAAACAATTAGCAACAGTTACATACCTCGATATATGTGACGGAAAGTCCATACATTATCATGCAAATCCTTAGCAACAAGCTCTTGTGCAGGGGGTTGCATTGAGAAATCCTATCAAGCAAACAGAACGACATTACAGTTTGAAATTGAAACAAAGTAGATAAATAACATGGAAAAAGTAAGCAAAAATCTGCTCACAAGAGGGGGGAAGATTTTCTCTGCAGCACGGCGTGGCACGGAGAACCCGCCATGAGTGCTCGTGTCACTTGCAGTCAATGTTTTACAGAAGAACTCTGGTTGAGGCTTATTAGACTTGAGAGCTAGATCTGATCTCAACAATGCATCCTTGTCAAACTGCAAAGTAAACATTAAGAGAGTAAGGCTGTATTGCCAATTTGTGATTATTTACTTCTTCTATATCAAATCTAGTCCTAGTGGTTTGAGGTTCGGATTCGAGACTTAGGAGGTATTCCCAAATTCCAAATCCACAATCAAGAAGTCCTCCCTTGGAAGGCAGTTTAGCAAAGACCATGGACAAAGGGAGAGAGCAGTTTATTATTAGAGAGTAAATATCATATTACAAAGTCGGAGGTGCCAATAGAGTTATAGAGTTTATATAGCACACTCCTCTAAATTCTTGGGCAAATATCGTCAACAACATAAATAGGATAAACACTAATAAGCAAAACCATACTTGATCGTTCGAAACGCCAGATAATAGATTCAAGGCATCCCAATAAAATGAAAGAACACAAAAAGACACAAGGAAAAATGGTCTGGGAACACCCAACCCCCAACTATCTATGCGAAACAGTGGCCCCGTTCAAAAGAATAGTTACAAAAGGTCTTAGTAATAGAAGCCCAAAAAGCTGAATTAAATCTAGCAAGAGACCACACCGCCTCCCACGACCTGTCTAGCACCTCAAACACTCTCCATTAAAATGTGAAGTTCAAAACATAAAAATCTAGTAAGCAAATTGAGTGAGGAGCTTACAGAGGGAACTGGCAGTAGGGTCATTTGAGCATAAACTTCATCTGTTTCTGGATCAGCCTACAAATATTAAAGAACAAAGTTTAAGAAAAGCGAAAAAAAATAAAATAATAATAAAATTAAAAAAAAATTACTCCTAAGCTTTTCCCTTTGGTTAAAAATACCCTTATTCTTTTAAAAGTTGCAATATTACCATACTGTTCATAATTGTTTGAAAAGTAAAGTTTGGGTAGAAATCCTTACAGAAGTTGGGATCTAAACCAGTGTGACAATGATCTAGATAGATGATGATCTAAATTTTCATTCTAGATCCCTGCCACACAATTCCAAGTCCCAATTTCCGTACAAAATTCTAAAGATGGTTTTGAAACATTACATTTGTAAAAAGGTTAAAGGGTAATATTGTAACTTTTGAAAAAATAGGAGTACGTTTGAAACAAATGTCAAAGCTCAGTGGTATTTTTATAATTAAACCAAAAAAAAAGTCCCCCCACAAATTGAAATACACTAAAAGGGAAGAGAGTGGATGCAGCAAAGCATAAGCAATCATACATGTAATGTTACATTATGAAGCAAACATAGTAACTTGGAAGGAAGATTTGGGTAATTTGGGACTTGGCCATCCACATCTTTCCTCAAAGATGCTGCTACCTGAAATTACAAATTTAATTTATTATTGGCCACATATTCACTCCTAAATAAAATAAATATGAAGAAATACAAAAATAATCATTATGTTCAATTATGGTAATTACAAGAATATTCAATTCAAATCATAATGAAAGAAAACCAAGAATTCAAATGGTTTTGATTATTCTTTTTTTTTTTTAATTGTTAGTATTATCCAGTGAATATTAATCAATTTTATTTTATAAAAATAAAAAACAATATATAAAATATTGAAATTATTTCAATAATACAAAGAACCTAAGCCAAAAATTATTTTTATAGAATAATTTATATTTTCAGATGGGAAAAAAATTAATACTCTTCCATACATATTTTAGTTTAGTCCCACAACTTAGTTCTGAGAATCAATTTTCAATTAATAATTTTAATAAAAATATAATGTCATTTAAAAATTTAAAAATGGGGCCTCCAAAATATTTTATATAAAAATTAAGAACATTTTTTTCCCATTTTTTACTTTTTTTTTTATTTACACACCCGCATATATATATATATATATATATAGATAGAAAATAGAATTTGTTGATATTTTTTTTATTTTTGAATTTATTAATTTAAATTTAAAAGAGAAGACAAGAAAAATAATTTTCATAAATGAAGCTAAGGAAAGACATAGGACAATAATTAATCCAATGTGTAAATTAAAGTTGTAAAAGGAGAAATTCCAATGGTTAAATGAAGAATATAATAACAATAATAACAAATAAAGAACAATAAAAGCAAACATCCAAAAACGGCGCATAATAGCAAAATAATGGCTCTAAAGTAAAAAAGAAAAAGAAAAATAGGGAGAAAAAAACGAGAAAGGCGCCGCCACCGCCGCCGCACCGCCGTAGCGGCTCACCTGTTCGCTATGACCTTGAGGAAAATACACCACGTGGTAACCGGCCGGCGGTAGGTTCACCAGTGGACCGGCGCACGCTTGCCATAACTCCGGATTAATGATCTTCTTCTCCAATCCACCTGCAATTCACCATCTGTCAGTCGCTCATTCACGGTATGTCAGATACAGAATCGATTGTTTTGGTTTCTTTCTTTTTATGTTTGTTTCTATGGAAAATGATGGAATTCTCGAGGTTTTTGATGAGTTCTTTTTTTTTCCGATGAAATTGCTGGTTTATTAGGTTTTTAGGGCTAAAAATGTTATAGAATTTGATGAGAAATTGAAAATACTGTAGCGAGTGAATTTTATGATAGTTCGATTGAAATTAAGCTTGAGATGGAATTCACGAAACAGTTCCTAATGAATTTCTGAAACTTCGATAGAAATGAAGTTCTTTAAGCTATTGAATTCACAGGAGGAGTTCTATAAGCTATTAAGAAACTTCCTAATCTATCTAGTTTAACGGACTGTAGCGAAATTGATTCATGAGAAATCGATTAAATGAAGTTAAGCTCGAGATCGAATTTGCGGGAGTAAGCTCTTGAATGTTCTAGGAAAAACTTACTAATCTCTCTAATTTGAATTGAAGCTCGAGATGAAATTTTGAGAAATTCTTGAAGATTTGGGGGAAAAAGTTCCCAATCTCTCTGAGCTCGATGAGATTAAGCTCGAGATGAAACCAAGGAAGAACATTAGGAATATACGAATCTCACTGTTCTTAGAGAAAGAGAGAGAAAGAAAAAAGGGAAAAACGTACCTTCGTTGGAATTGGGCGCGGCGGCGGCACCGGCGGCACCGTTCGCCGGCGTCTTCATTGCTTGAACTTCCCAAAGGTGATTGAATTAGATATAAAACCAAACAAACACTAGAAACACTAACTGAAATCTCACTGGCCCATCTTCTCCGGCGAAAAGGAAATTTCCCAGTAACTAAAACAGATCGAATAGCCAAAAGTTCTGGAAAAAGTCAGCTTTAACAATCACTCTGCCACTTCCTAGATCACCTCCAAAAAGAAGGAAAGTCCCTCAAATTTTCCCGGAAAAGTAAAAAGCGAAAAACAACCAAAGAAATGAACAAGGTCAACAACAACAACAACGATGGAACTCCGGCGAAGGATTCCGGCAAAGTTACCGGAAAAGAAAATCGGAAAACTAAAAAGAATCCCCCTAAAAAAGAAAAACAAAAAAAACAAAAATGGAAAGAGGAGACAAAGAAGAAAAGAAAGGGTTTGGTTTTGCTTAGTTACAGAGAGACCAAATGCTGAAGCTTTGTTCCCTATCTTCCCCTACAATCTCCAGACAACTTCTTCTCTCAAACACATCAAAACTTTCCATTTTTTTTTTCTTCCCAATGTTCCTCCTCTTCCTCTTCCTCTTCCTCTTCTTTGTTCTCTCAAAAACCCCAAAAAAAGAAAGAAAAACAAAAACAAAAAACAACCCTTTTTTTTTTCTTTCTCTTTCCTTGAAATTAAACTAAGAACTTTCTCTTTCTTCTGCTTTAGCTTTGTTTATGTCTTCTGTTTGAGTTTGCTTTCTCTTCTGGGTCCTTGAAAATGGCAATCTCTTTGTACTATCTCTCTCTTTTCTCTTACTATTTTTCTTTTTGAAGGGGTTTGGTTTGGTTTGGTTTGGTTTGGTTTTTTCTTTTTCTTTTTAAATTCACACCTTAATCATGGTTAATCTTTGTATAAAACTGTTTACTTAATCCCCAAAATGCCCTTCCATCATAATCAACCAACCCACTATCTAAAGAGAGAAGAAATAAATAAATAAAGAGGACAAAAATAAAAAACATTTAACTAGACAGCATCATGTGCTAATTTTGACCATTTTCTTGACCATCACTATCTCCATGTTATTAATTGCTATCCCCTTTCTTGCTAAGTTTTATTATCCCCTTCCTCTTCTCCTTCCCCTCCCTTCCTCTCCCCCTTTTCTTTTTATTTCTTTTTTCATTTTAATTGTCCTTTTAAGTAAAAGGGAAAACAAATTATGCCTTGATTTATATCCTCTCAAACTAATTAGCTTCGCTAAACTCTGATGTTTAATAACCATATTTGGTGTTTGGCTCAAACTTTGAGTCAGTAGTGTTGATTATTGTAGTTTACTCTATTTTTTCATTATCAATTATAATAGTCTACAATTAATTATACTATTACTATTTCAAATATTCTTTTCACACGGTCTTTACTACTTTCTACACTAACTAAACTAGTTTACGCCTTAAATATTGACAAAAATAATTTACATCTTATCATGATTTACCGACTATTATACTCATTAACTATTACAACCAACTCATCACCCTAAACATTCTCTTGCTTTTATTCTTGACTTTTTAAAATTAGTACCAATTACATCGATTGATTTCTTTGATTTGTTGTTTAGGTTATAAAATAGGTCTAATCTATTTTGAGAGTCCTCATTTTTTCCCTTTTTTTTTTTTTTTTTACTTTTGGTTTTTTTAGTAAAAGACTAATCTTTGCCCTTAATCTGTTTGTGTTCCTAGTTTTCAAATATTTTTTCAAGTGATATATGTATTTGGCCGTTTATTTAACTTTTTATTCCTATTGTTATTTTTTTTTTCAAAAGGCTTTCATGGATAACGATTTCATTTATTTAAATTTTATGTTTATTTTTCCTCAAATTTCCTATTACAGTTTTCAACTGTTTTTAAAGAAATTTTGAATTTATAGTCAATTTTTAAAAACATGTTTTTTTTAGTTTTCAACATTTGATTCGAATTTTTACTCTCTAGAGAAACAATGTTCATGAGCTTTACATTTTCAAAAAATTAAATAAATAAATAAATATCAAATAGTTATCCAACGTTATTTACATTTTTACTACGGTTTCTATTTTCATTTTAATCCATAGAATTAAGTAATAAGTACTTAGAAGATGATACATTGGGTTTGAATATTTTTTTTCCATGAAAAGTTAATTTAGAGTAAAAAAAATCAATTATTAAATAAAACTTTCCTTCTCTAATTAAAAGTTCCAAGGAATCTAGAAAATAGTAGATAATTAAATTTCTTTTTCTTAGAAGTAGGAAGGGACTATTTAGGGCACTATTGTTTTTGTATTATATTATTTAGACTGATTCTTTTTATATTCAACATTTATTCGTAGTTTAAATAAATGAGACTGTGAATTACATAATTATGAGTTGTCATATAAGATTCTATTAAGTGCCGTCAAGAAATCAATAACAATAGTCAAACTCGAATTTTTACATCACTCAATGCAATTCATCTTGAAAGATGAAAATTTTAAATATCGTTATTAAAAAAAAAAAAAAAAGAGAGAGAGAGAATATGGTTTCAAATGTTTACTTAAATTGATCTGAAATTAGGTAAAATTCATGTAAAAAAATCTAAAAAAACAACTAAAAACAAACCTAATAAATTTAATATTGGAATTTTTTAGTGTTAGGAATTTAGTGGAAATTTAATTCCAAGACTTGTGCATATCCATACCTAAGAATATTCAAGCTTTGGGAAAAGAAGATGCCATAATTAGAAAAGTTAACATTGTAATTTTGAACAAAACCTTTAATCCTTGACATTAATGCTCTATTTTTACTATTTTTATACTTAAAAGTTAAAACTATGGTTGATAATACTTATGTTTTTAAAGAACAGAAATTGCTAACTGTTAGCTAATAAATTCTTTGTTTTTTTTTCCATTGTAAAAGTAGTCACTTTTTTTTGAAAAAAAAAAAAAAAGTAGTCAAATTTTAAAAATGATATACACATTTTTTTTAAATATTTGTTGCTTCTAAAATTGAGCTATGATCTTAAAAGTGTTCTAAATAAAGATACTTTTTTAATCTTCTAGTTATGGAGATGTTCTTATGATAAAGTTTAAGCATTTTTATAGCTAAGTTTTGGATGCTTTGTTGTTCACCTTTTGTGTGATTTATATATTGACTTGATTTTAGGTTAAATTCTTTTTAAACTTATTTTTAGAGAACGTCTTTAATTTTATTGGTCTTACTCACATTTATGTTCGATTTGATGAAGTCAAATTTATTGGATTAAATTTTATCCCATGACTTTTGATTTCTTTTTTTTTTCTTTTTTTTTTTTTTTTGTATCCTTCTTTTCATAGTACAATAAATATAAGAGTGAAGAGTTGAACAAAAAGAAAAATAGATATCTTAGTGGATGTAACAATGAATTTTAGGAGAGATGCATAAATGAATCAATATTATATTGAATGAAATGGATCTTGAAAATATGAAAGCATGGTTAAAAGAATTGATAGTAACTCTTTGTACCAACAATGTTTATGATTCTTTTTTGTTGTGTGGAGAGTATTCACTCTGTAAATCAGTTTAAGACAAATAGATAATGTTGTTAGATTGTAGGGTAATGTCGAGGCTATCAGGGATCGAATCTTAGACTCGGGACATTATAGTAGAACTCAAGGGTACAATTGTACAACCTATATTGAGTAGATCATGCTCAAGTAAGGTATTAAGAAGGAGGTGATTTAACTCTTCTTCTTTTTTTTTTTTTTTTGGATCCATTGCATAAATGATATTTCAGCCAAAAATAATTGAATATATAGCACGAGGATAAAATTATTGCAAATACAGCACAAAACTTAGTAAAAGACAAAAAAATCCACTAGCAATTACCATTTTGAACATTTCTTCCCAAAATTCTCAAATTAAAAGTTATAACTGATAGCTGCTATTTGTCATCACTAATAGCCGCTATTAGTTGTCATCGTTGATAGCTACTATCAATGTAGCTATCAACGATGACAACTGATAGCAATTGATATCATTGGAAGTTATCAATGATAGTTACCATTCGTGATAACTTTCTATTTGTCACCGTATTGAGTACTCATTTCTGATTTTCTCAAATTGAAAGATATCATTGATAGTAACTACCAGTGATAGCAATTCATAGCTTCTATATAAGTTGCTATCTTTGATAGCTTTTAATTTGAGAAATGTGTTATTAGTTGTTATTATTGCTAGCCTTCAATTTGCGAAATGTTCTATAAGTTGCTATCATTGATATATTTCAATTTGAGAAATGTGTTATCAGTTGTTATCATTGCTAGCTTTCAATTTGAGAAATGTGCTATAAGTTACTTTTCAAATTGAAAAATGTGCTAACTGAAGGAGAGACTTGACATTTGAAATCTTTTAGTTGACTGGTCAACATTTGTTATTTTTGTAAATATTTTATCTGTGTGCTATATTTTTAGTTTATTTTTTAAATTGTGCTATTTTTTACAATTTTTTTTTTGTTTAACCCCATGTGAGGTTAAGAATGCAAACTTTTGATTTTTTTCATTCAGTTTATAATGTCTTAACTAATTAAATTATGTTCGCACGAATATCTCAATTGTAGAACCATATTCATGTTGACAATCACATCTTTGTTTCAATATCTAATTAAAACCTCTAAAAATAACTAAAAAACAAAACAAACACCAGCAAGTTTTTTGTAACAAAGTCTAAAAAATATTATTATACAACAAAGTCTTGAAAAGATTATTATATAACATGAGTCTAAGTTACATATTTGTGTATGCCTACATGTATTTTTCACCTCAATCAACATCATTCTAACTTTATAATATAATAATTTAATCCAATTTCTAATGCCAGTTAGAGACAATATTATGTAAAGGTGTCAAAACAAACGTAGCTAAATTGACATATAATATGTATTAGCAACCAAAAAGTCAATAGTTCAAATCCTCGTACTCTTATAATAATAACAAAATTCGAGTGAAGATCACTTCTAAATTTTAATTTTCAAATCAACACCATTCCTTACAAAATTCACAATCAAAATTCTAAACCTTACTTCTCTCCCCTTTGTCCTCTTCCTAAATTGCATGATTGATTAATTATGTTACAAGCACATCCATAGGAACTTAAATAGACATCTATTAAAGATGATTTATAAAGCAAACTTCATGAGAAAATTTTGAGATTCAAAATGTCATGGAAAGTAAAAAACATATTTTATAGCAAGAACAAAGGAACATATATATAACATACAACATATATATAGACCTTGGGAACTTAAAATAGAAAATATAAATAATTGAAAATTGATATAGTAATTTAAAACCAACCCTATTATTTATTTAAAAAGTATTGAATTTAAAAATATGGGCCATTTTAATTTTAGGTATTAAATTGAGCAATAAATTGAATGCATCATCAATCAATCAATCAATAAATCATTGTCTTAAAAATATAGAATTTTTTTTTTTTTATTTTAATAAATAAGATCCTTGCTGTCTTTAAGATAATGTTAAAAGAACATAGCATACAACTTGAGAAGGATTTTGCCCATAAATATTGTGTAAAAGCTTACATTATACTCACATTCAGCGTCAAGTTTGATTATGTCGGTGCATCATTCTAACACCAACAAGCTAAGCTAATCTTATTATTATTATTATTATTATTATTATTATTATTTTCTCATTTTTAATTTTAAATAGTTCTTTATTTTCTCATTAATTTTATTTAACGAATAAATAAAGTGAGGTCAAATATGTTTAACGAGTAACATATGTATATATATTCAAGCTATATAAGTTATCTACTCATTATAGAGTACAACCACAAACAACATGTCATGTTAAACTTTAATTATGTATATTTGTCGATAATTGAGATGGTTTGACAATCTTTATAATCAATTAATTATTGATAATAGAGACTATTTGACAAACTTTAATCAAATGATAGGGGTGATAATGAAACTTTTATAAATACAAAATCTAAATTGGAAATTAATAAATTTTAAAGCATTTCAACAAAAAAAAAAAAAATTAAAATTTTCAGATATTTATAGGCTAGTTGAACTAAACTCACTTTTTAGGTGCCAAATAGCTAAATCTTTTTTATGCTATTGTTACGTTTTATTTTATTATATCAAATATGTAAAAAAAAAAAACCATATTCTTAAGGAGACATACGTTATTTACCATAATCATGAAGCAAAAAAGAAGAATACTAATAATAAAATTCTACAAACACAAGTGAATTTAACTCTTAAAATATTATATTAATTTTTATTTACTCGGACTTGTAAAAAAATTGTAAAAGATTGATTGTTGTCGATAATTAGTAAGATAACGTTAAATATTGATAGTACTCACCTAAATTTGTAGATTGAAAAAAATTGATTTTTAAAATTAGTTAAAATGTGTATATAAATAAATAAAAATGATGAAATTAAATTATAGACAATAAAATAGAGACATAAGAAAATTTAAACCTCATATCTCAAAAAACGAATTAATCTTTACAAATTTGAGGTTGGCAAATTATATATGTTTTTTATTGAGAAAATCAAAATAATTTGAATATTATTTTTAAGACAAAAAAAAAATAAATTAAAGACAACATTTTTTTTATTTTTTATTGTTTGAAAATTACCCCTAATTAAATAATCTTTTTATAGACAAAATTAAATAAACTTTGATTTTAAAAGAATGAAGACATATGACATAGACATTCACTCGCTCTGACAATATATTATGATAGGCTAAATTAAAAACGTTACAAATTATTTAATAACCATTTAAAAATACTATTATTTTTAATTAAAAAAATATCATTCGTAATTCTTTTTAATCTTGTTTATTTTTTAATATATTAATTCCTAAGTAGGTAGTCACCTTAGATTGAATACATGACATTTTAGTTAGTTATTGACTTTTTTATCATTAGGTCAATCCATGATGGTTGCAATTATCACCATGCTTTAGGAGTATCTTTTGTAGTTTGTCCTATATTTTAAAAACACATTTAAATTTGTAACTGGAACAAATATAGAGGGACCTCACAATTCGATTTTGTCTTTGGTCTTGGAATTATAATATGAATTTTCAATTTACATTTGAAATTTTAGAGATTTCAAATATATTTTATCAATTTCTTATATGACTTCAAATTCTAATCATCCATGTATTTATTATAGAAGTAATGATGTGACAATATAATATGTGCCTTCAAATTTGCCAACATATAATTTTAAAAAAAATGTGTTGATAAAAACATATATTAAAATAAATAAATAAATATATAATTTCCAATTCCTACCATGTATTTTCATGAGTCCCAATGTGGTTCTTGGGAAAATGACCCAACAATCAACCATACACAATTATTTAGTGCTCTCACTATTGTGAATGTTTTGATACTCCTATTATTATTGCTTTAAATTCTATCGATTTATTCTTGATTTTTTTGTGATTATTTTATTTTTATTCTTATAATTTTTTTGAAGAGTATCTCATTGTCTTTTTTAAATATTCAAAGTTAGTTCCCATCCTTTTTTTTAATTAGTAATTTAGAAAAATTATGAAAATGAATTTGAAATTTTATTGTGAATTAAAGATTCGAATTTATATCGTTTAAAAATTTATCTATAGTATATATAAAAGTGGTAATAGAGAGAACGGTATCAACGTTCCTAAGCTAGAAAAAGATTGGATAGAAGGAAAAGATGAAACATCTCTAAGAAACTCACATGCTGTAAATGCAATATTTAATTAATCGGGTAAAGAGACATTCTAGAAGTGGCACATGAAGAAATTTCAAAGGTTAAGCGGTAAAGTCTCAAAGTTTGAAAATCTAAATATGTTTGATAATGAAACCATAACTGAGTTTAATGTGTCAACAACAGTTTAACTCAATTGACACCTGAATGTACTTGAGAACCAAGAGGTTCTGGGTTCAAATCTCCCCACCCACAATATGTACTAAAAAAACTGAGTTTAATGTTTATTAACTTGATATAACTAATGATACATTTTCACGAGTAGAAATTAGTTAGAAAGGTACTTAGATTCATTACCACAATATGGGTGTCATATAAATGTCAAAAAACACGCTTTGTGTCACTCTTTCCTTGAGGTAAATTTTCGACACTGTTATGTGGGATTATCGGTAGATTTTTTTTTTCTTAGCTTAGATTGGGTTCAAATAAATTATATGTGATGGTTTTGAGTAGATTTGATGTTTGACAGGGACTATAGTTGTCATCTAATCTGTTGAATTTGTGTTTTTATTAACCTTTAATTCCTCATGTAATTTTCAGTAAGTGTCGTTGATAGTCTTTTCTTAACAGGGACTTTAAGAACACAAAAATAAGTGTCACAAAATATGTTAGTGGCACTTATTAGATGTCGTTGAATCTCAGATTTGTGGTAGTGATCTCTATCTAAGAGGTTCGACATAAAAGTGACTGTTACAAAAGAATCACAAGATATTGCTACAATAAAAGTTGATGAGCTTATGCGATCCTTACTTAATTTTGAAATGACTTTAGATGATAAATTTGAGAAGAAACTAAAGAAATTGTGTTACAATCAACCATGTGTGATCTATATGTTAGAAACGAAGGACTCTATAATCAATTTTGCAAATTCCATACTATTAGCCAAACAATTCAGTAAAGTCATGAAACGTTTGGAAAAGAGATGAACAATTATGTTTCATAACATGATCTAACAAAAGTGGGAACACATTGCCTAAGTCACCAAAATTTCAACAAAGGAAAATATAAGTAAGGATGTCTTTCAAAATAAAGGCAACACTTTTAGGTGTAAAGAGTGTGAATGTCTTATACATATCCAGGTAAAATGCATTGACTATATTAAGAGAAAAAACAAAAGCTACGCGCCTACCCTGTGTATGATAAGAGAGCATTGAATAATATGAAAATGCCAGAGCCTGATACACACCTAAATTGTGCATACTTTTGCCTTGCATTTAGAGTTGTTTCATTAGATTTGATGTGTTTGATAGTGATTTTCAAGACATTATCATGAAATTAAGTGTTAGAAGTCAAATCAAGCCAAAATCGGGATAAAACCACAAAAAGTAAAAAACTCAAAGAAACCCTAAAACAAGGTAGCGTCGCGACACTACGTCGGTGCTGCCATCGATGCAAAAACCTGAGAGCACCAATTTTGAGTAAAAGTTAGAGTGTCGCTGCGCTATAACGAGCACAACGTTGCGCTTCAAATCCGTACCTAGACCACTACTGCGCTCCATCCAAGCTTTGTACAGCTAGCATTTTCTAAAGTAAAAATGTTACATTTTTCAATCCTCTATTTATATCAACACTCAAGGCACAAAATTTAACTCATAGTTCAAACCTAAAAGAGTGAGTTCTTGCCCTAAAAATTTAGAGAGTCTGAGAATTGCTTTGGATGATGTTCAGATCCCGAGGTGACAATCGAGAGAAGATTGGTGAATCCCATCAAAGGAGAAGCTTCACGAGAGTGTTTTCTCTTGTTCGTTACTTTTCTTTTATCTTTATGCTTTTGGATTTGTATAAGAATATGTATTTGAGAGTCATGACTGGCTAAACTCGTTAAGTTTAAGGTGTTGATGGATTTACTTATGCAACATGTTAACTTTAATTCTTTTCATGGTATTGTTTAACTTTGTGTTTTGCAATAACATTGTGTTTAATTCTTATTGATTGGTTTCCAAAACATGTTAGGTTTAATGTTCGATTGATAGATTGAATATTTAACTTGATCTATGTCTTTGAATCATTATTATAATAATTAGTCTTTCATTTAAATAGTTAGATTAATAATGAAGGTTGTTGATGACAATGCTTAATGTCATAAGTCTTAATTTGATTTCAACATATTAGTTATCATTTAAACTTGCATGAGAATAGGTGGCTTTTGAGAGAAAGCAATTTTGATCTTAGTTTCTAGACCTAAACATCTTGCAAGATTTAACTCCATTAATTGATTAAAGAACCCTTAATGAAGTTTCTAATGAAATCAAGACCCTAGAACGTCTTTACTCTGAATTTCAACTTTGTTTGCAAGTTTACTTTGCTTTCATAATTGACCAACATTCAATTTAGTTTCCTTAGATAAAGTCAATTTGGTTTTAAAATACCTAAAAAAAACTCGTTGATTGATCCTGAGGACGATACTTGGTTGTTACAAGCTATTTTACTATATCATAACTTGACCGTGTAGGCTTGCACATTTGCACACCAAGTTCGCACATCAGAGCCCTCAGAGACACATTTCTAACGATAACTTAGAAGTTGTGTTTTCTACTTCAATATGTGTATTCAAAGTATGATGAAGTTTGTCGAGTAAAAGTCATAAACATTTGATGTTTGTCGAACCTTGTGTGTACAACTTCAAAGAGAAAATGGTAAAAAACTGTTCGTATCGAAAGCGATCATGGAAGGACATTTGAAAACACATTATTTGCAGAGTTTTTGTAACATCCCAAATTTTTAAGGTAATTTGTAAATTTTTTATTATTAATTATCGTATTAATTGTTGGTAAAATTGTAATTTTTGGGATGTTTATTTTGGGTTTAAAGTTTGGGTTTAATTTTAATTGTTGAGGGTTGTTTGTTTGTGGTTGGTGAAAAGAGAGGGAATTAAAAGAGGAAATTTGTATTAATTAGGAAAGAGGATGTTGGATTTTATTTTTGGAAAGAAATAAAATGGTATAAGTGATAATAATATTAATTATATTATTATTATTATTTTATTTAATGCACATTGGGAAACATGCAATCCATCTTCTCCAATCTTCCTCCTCTTGCATAAGAAAAAAAACCCTAGTTGCAAACCCTAGCCGCTCGCAGCTGCCATCTCCGTCGTAGAGCCGCACTCCCGAGCAGACCGAGTTGTTTCCTCCACAGCCGCCGCACCCCCCGCGCCTAGCCGCTCTCTGTCGCCGCCCGAACGAAGCCGCTTCCAGTCGTCGCACCGCGCGCCCAGCCGAGAAAGTCGCTCTCCGTTTGAGCCGCGCCCAGACGCCCGCCGCGCACAGCACGCCGGATCTGCAAGTCGACGCTGCACCGCTCGTCTCAGCCGCGCCGCAAGCCAGATCTGTCGTCGAGTCGAGGAAGCCCCGTGTGCAGCCACGTCTCCTCGTGCAGTCGTCCAGATCCGCGAGCCACGCCTCCACGTTTGCGCCGCGCCCAAACCAACCACGACGCCTCAAGCCGCAAACACCGATGCAACACTAGATCTCAAGCTGCCTTCACTTGCGCGTGCCAAATTTGCTTCCCACGAGCTGAGCCGAGTCGAGCCGAGCCTCTGAGCTTCTTGTCACTTCCTGTCTCCGTTGCCGCTGCTCTGTGTTGGCTTGTTGGTAAGGTTTGGGAAGATTTCAAATTGGGTTTTAGGGTGCCCAATGGGAATTTAATTAAGAATTTTTCCTTGGATTAATTGGGTATTTTTCCTTGTTGTTTGAAGGTTCAAATTGAAGAGTCAATCGGGATTGTTGGTGGTACAATCGCCTTGGTTTTCGTCTTTGTTGGTGAGTTTGGAAGTGGCTATTAATGGTTAGAATTAATTATATTTTTTTTGGGAAGAAAGTATTAATTAGAATTCTTGTGTGTTTAGGGTCAATTGGAGGCAAATTCGATTAAGGAAATCTCTGTAACTCGAGGTAAGGATTACTTCTACCGAATCTACGCGGGCGGCTGGGAGACAAACGGTGCAGCGTCGGCAGCGTGCGGCTTCCTCGGCTCGGGTGAGGTGCAGATCTGGCGACGCGGAGGCGTGGGCGGCTTGGCGATGGGATTCGGCTCGCGCAAGGAGGGCGGCTGGGCGAGGCTTCGGGCTGATGCGTCGATCGGCTTGGAGCGACGAACGACGTCGGCTTGCAGAAGGGTTGGCGACGAGGCGTGCAGCGTCATGAAGCGGACGGAGCTGGGCGACTGCTGCGAGGCTCGGCGTGGAGAAGACGAATCTGGCGCGACTTGAACAGAGAGGGCGATGCGGCTGCGAGCGATGTGGCTGGGCTGGCAATGGAGCGAAGCGGAGCTGACGGTTGGCGCGACGCGAGCGGCGTCTGGAAACGTGGGTCGGCGGCGGCTAGGGTTTTGAAATTAGGGTTTTTTTGCAAGAAGAGGAAGATTGGGGAAGGGGATAAAGTGCACGTTTCTCAATGTGCATTAAATATAATAATAATAATAATATAATTAATACTATTATAACTTATATTATTTTATTTCTTTCCAAAATAAAATCCAACATTCTCTTCCCTAAATAAAACCAATTTCCTCTTTTAATTCCCTTTCTTCCTACCAAACACTAACAAACAACCCTCAACAATTAAAAAATAAACCCAAAATTAACATCCCAAAATTACAAATTACCTTAAAAAAAAAATTTGGAATGTTACAATCTTCCTTCCTTAAAAACTTTTCGTCCTCGAAAGCTCTAATCTTCGAACAACTCAAGATAAACTCTAACCACAGGCTCAGACGACAAGGAATCATCAACTTCCCTGGTGTCCACCACGCTAGCCAAGGTACTCCAGATACCTTAGTTCAACATCTTACTTGCTTTCATGGCTGAAATAACTTTGGGCAACACAACAGTTCCTGCCCCTCTGAACTTAAAACTTATCTCATCAAGGGGTTAAAGATCACCTCCTTACGAGTACAATCTATACTAGCATGATTGGCAACTAGCCAATCCATGCCTAGTATCACATCAAAATCTCGCATATTCAGTACTAACAAGGTAACATCTATCACACGACTTGCTATCTCTATCTGACAAGACTTAACCTTCTTCTCAAACAACATAATTTCTCCAGATGGAGTAGTCACAGACAAGACAAAAACAAGAGGTTCAACCTCCAAATATGCATGCTCCACAAAGAATGAAGATATAAAAGAATGCGAAGACCTAGAATCAAAGAGAACTAAAGCATGATGCCCCATGATTGGGAGCGTACCTGTCACCACTGTACTTGCCTTCTCTGCCTCTTCCCGATTGGTGGCGAAAACTCGACCCTGCTGCCTGTTCCCACCTTCCTGGGATGTGCTAGCTGACTGATTCCTGGTGGTTGCGGAAGAATTATTAGGGCATCTGTTTGCTATGTGTCCTGGCTGCTTACAAGCAAAGCAAACCTTATCCAACATCCAACATTGACCCCAGTGTCTTCTCCCACACGTACGACAGGGCTGTGCCTCCTTTCCAGCGGCACCACTTTCTGTGGACTTCCCTTGATGGTGACCTTGCGCTTCCCCGGTCCTCTGACTCTTTCACGGAACTTCTTCTGGCGTACACTCGACCTTTCTCTTATGTCCGGAAAAAGCTTCCCTCTCAGATGGTTTCTTTGGGACTTCCTCATCTCGATCACAGGAATTAGTCACATGGCGCAGGGCTTCTGACTGCATGGAAGGATTGAACGATCTGACAAAGCCACGAACATACCTCTTTAGGCCCCTCACAAATCTATCAGCACGGGCTGCCTCAGTTGCGACCAACTCTGGACCAAAGCGGAACAACATGTCGAACTGCTGATCAAAATCCTCCACTGACATCTGCCCTTGCTTCAGATCTAAGAATTCCTGACACTTCGCATCTCGGTAATTAACAAAGAAAAACTTTTCATAGAAACACTTCTTAAACTGCTCCCAGGTAATGTCGCGGGGGTTCCCACCCAATCTCCTCTCAACAGACTTCCACCAGACAATGACCCAATCCCTGAGCATGAACGCGGCACATTGGATCCTTTGGTTGTCCGGGCAGTTCATATAACGAAAGATGTCCTCAATCGAAGATAACCATAACTCTACTGTCGAGGGGTCCTTCAGTGACCCATCAAACGTCGCAGGATTATACCTCCGAAAATCTCTCAAGTGCTTTGCCTTGGCCGACAGACGATCCAGCAGGCCCTCCGGTACTATAGGTGCAGTCTGATCTGAGGCAGGAGCAGTCCGGACAGGTGCGGCCAGATGCAACTGTGCCAAAGTTGCCGCCACGACCGTTGCAATAGTTTGCCCCAACTGAGATGTTAAAGCCGTCAAGTCGGCTTGTGTAACAGGTGCGGCAGAGTCCACAGCTGGCTGGGCAGGTTGATCTCGACCTGCTCCTCGTCCACTCCGTCCACCTTGTCCACCTCTTCTAGTACCTCGACGTGGTGGCATTTATCCTAAAGCCATCCCCACGTCATAAGTATGAGATCCAATCATAAACCATAAAATTTCTAGTTTTACAGGCAATATATAAGCATAATCCAAAA